>BGNK01002838.1:40826-90042 GCA_003297005.1 Symbiodinium sp. clade A Y106
GGGAATCTAGGTTTAAGAAATCTGGGCCTAGCGAGGGTTTAATTTAAGAAATTTGGGCCTAGCGAGGGTCTAATTTCTTATTTGGAATGATTTCTTATTATATGCGTTGCCCGTACTACCCATACTCCTGCCCAAGGGTCCAATTACCCAATCATCATACACTCAAAATCCTAACCGACATAACTACTATCCTACAGCCGAGTGCCTAATTCTTGGGCCCTTTGGACCCTTACTATTGTACCAGTGGGCCTTGGAGGATGGCTTAGAGTTCTCTTACTACTGTTGATGGACAAAATCCTGCATTACCCATTCTAAGGAATATACCATAACTCCCATAGTTTAGAGTCCTTAAGGTCATGCAGGATTTTGTCCATCAACAGTAGCCCGCGCCTTCAGCTTTGAGTTTAGGAGGCTTGGAAGAGGATCCCCCTCGGGAGGCTAGAGGGTTGACGAGGATCACATGAAAGCTTGAAACCCAGACCTTCCAAAACCCCTTAATTAAGGAATAGACCTTAAATCCTATAAGGGATCCTACTATACTTTAAGGTATATTCCTTAATTAAGGGATTTTGGAAGGTCTGGGAAGTTCACGGGGTTTAGGGTTTAGGGTTTGGGACAAAGCTGCACCTCCACAGAAAACCTGGAGCTGATTCCAAACGGAACTCTAATATAAGGGGTCGCAGGATGTAGAAATAGCCTGCCTCCCAGAGGCTTTATGATATTATGTGACTACCATACTTTGATATCTGCCCAAGCCGCATTCTCATGATTTGGGCCACCCTAAACGCTCAACGCTAGACTACTACACCCTACATAAGCGCTGAACCCTAAAGGCATTAAAGGAGACCCTCAAATCACTTCAAACTTCGTCCTTGTCAGGCAGTGAGTGTGTGTTCTTTTTCCAAGCTGTTGCGCTGAACGGTGCACGCTCTCTTTTGAGCTAGTCTCTTGCGGAGAAAGGGGACTACTGCATCTTAAAAAACATCCTTTCGCTTTCAATTGCTTCCCTAAACCCTAAACCCTAAAGGCTTACTTCTTCCTGGGATCCGTCTCCTTTCAGGGATTCACTTGGTCGGTCTGGAGGGGCTCTGCATTCCCCAGCGGCTGCAGAAACACAACCAGGGTCCCAAAAGACCATCCTTATGAAGGCTTTAAAGGCTTAATTCCAGAATGAGCTATGGTAGTCTGGTAGTTAGTACCAGACTAGCATAGCTCATTATGGAACTGGGCCCTTAAAACATTAATACAGATGGTCTTTTGAGACCTGATTTCATAATGGTAGTACAGGAGGAGCCTCTGCATTCCTTGTACCATGGAAGCAAGCCCACATCCACTTTTCCAGGTTCAGAGCTTGACTTGATAATATTGTGGGATTAGGGTGTAGAGACTGTTGCTTATTTTAGAGCTTAAGAGCTTTTAAGGGTTTGTAGAGTTTTTAAGAGTTTTTTTAGGGTTCAGTTAGTTGTTTTGTTTTAAGTGTGCTTCGGGTTTAGTGCTTCTGGGGTCATCCGGTTCAGGGTTTCGGGCCTACAGGCGTCAGGGTTTAGACTAAAACCCTAAACCCCAGAAGCACAGGTGGACGGCTGCTCGATCAATCCAAACCGTTCCTTGGGGCCGGCGCTCGTCTCGAAGCTCCGTGGCCGCTGCGGCGGCACCTACGAGGGAAGGGTTCTTATACAGGGTTCTACAAGGGTCTTATAAGAATTTAGGTTCTAGGGTCTACAGGGTTTAGGTGTTTGGGGTTTAGGGTTTAGGGTTTGGGGGTTCTTATAAGGGTTCTAGAAGGGCTGTATAGGGTTTAGGGTTGATAAGGGTCCTTGTATCTGTATAGTATGTACCTGCTTGGAGGGTCGGGGGACGTAGTATGTAGTTAGTTTATGGCGTCAGAAGTACGTACCATAACCGCAATTAGGATCCCACTTGGAGTTTTTCTATCTCTACTGATTACCTACTTACTAAGTCCTCCGATGAGGGCATTGGCTGGTAAGGAAAGCTGATCGATGATTGCACCCTGGTACGCAAGCCCTAGCTAGTAATATGCATGCGGGGTGAAGGCGCTGTTCGCCGGAATCCTTGTGCAGTTGCTTCCCTTATAGTCCCCATATATGATAGACCCCGAACCCTATTATAGTTATGGAATAGCAGATCCCGAATTCTGTTTAGATGATTAAGAAAATTAAAGAACTTATGTTAGTGTTCAGCTGCCTCCGAGTAGCAGGCACAGCTGCCGAGACTTCCTGGTGTAGGATATCAGGTGGAAGGGACCGGAAAGCATGGCATACCTGGACCCTAAGGAACCCACATTGTCAGGGTTCCTTATTATGCTCTCCTTATATAAGTCTCTAAATCGGGTAAGTCCTTTAGGATCCAGGTAGTTCCCAAAGGAAATGCCGGTATTTGTAGAGGGTCAAAGCCTAGAACCATGAGTTCTTGGGATGACGGGGCAGTATGTACGGGATCTAGGGTTTCCGCTTTAGGGTTTAGGGTCCTCTGAAGCAAGCCGCCGATGATCCGCACGAAAGGTTGTGACAACTTCACAGAGGGTGGAATCGACGCGCTTTGGATGATGCATCTTGGCTTTGCCTGAAAGACAGGACTCATCAAATGGGGTTTGGGTCGGTTTTTTATGGCAGAGTGTCGTGATGAACCTGAACCCCAAACCTAAATCCTAAATTTAAACCCTAAACTGTTGAACATCCTTCACACCGCAGGGGTTTCGAGTCGAGCTTGCACCACTCTCAAATTCAAATGCCGACCTTTGCATCGCCAAGACTCAACCATGAGAGCCTTTAGCCTGCGGGAATGAAACGAAGGTGGTTGTGACTACATCGTGATATCATAGGGACCCTTAGGGGGGTAGGGGGGAGGGGGGGGAGGGGACTATACTTCCTTAAATAGGCCTTAGTGGGTCCTTGTCATGGGCATTAAGGCCCCCTTACCCCCCCCCCCCCCCCCCCCCNCCCCCCCTCCCCCCTACCCCCCTAAGGGTCCCTATGATGATAGCTCAGCTTGGGAGAGCTGTTTATGGATCCAGGTCGAGTCCCTTGCAGTCAGTCCGGTTTCCGGTTTCGGAACATACGGTTGGTGATAGCAGTCCTGCACCCCAAACCCTAAACCCTAAACCGCCTAAACCCTAAACTTGGTGATACTAGTCCTGCACTCAATAAACGAAATCGAAACAATGTAGGGGCCTTAATAGCTAGAATAGGGTTTGGGGGTATTCTACTTCTTAAGGCTCCCTACATTCCCTTAACAAGGCCCCCTACATTCCCTTAATAAGGCCCCTACATTCCCTTAATAAGGCCCCCTACACTCCCTGAACTGTCTTGTGCTTAGTAAGGAATGGGGGAAGGATCCCTATAGTAGTCCCTATATAATCCCCTAATAATCGTCTCCACAATCCATTCCCCCATTCCCTACTAAGAACCAGACAGAACAGGGTGTGGCGCAGGGTTGTGTAAGCTCGATTACGAGGCTACGAGTTTGGATCACAACAGTTGTACTTAGGGTTTAGGGTATATAAGAGTTTAGGGTTTGGGGTGGTTCTGGCACGCTGCTCCTTAGCAAAAATCCCTAGGGCTCCAGTTACCAAAATAGTAGGTATCAAGACCCTGAACCCTCGACGCCAAACCCGAAACAAAATCAATAAAATCAATAATAAAACAAATCGAAACACTAAACCTCCAGCTCAAACCCAGATCCCAATGTCGTAACCCCAAGGCCCTGAAGCCGCAACCCTTAACCTCACGCTCCAGGCTCCGAGGCTTTGAATCCTAAACCCTAAGACTCCAAGTGTTGAACTGGTACCTGCTTTGGGCTCTACAGTCTCCAAAGGTATCTAGAGTCTATATAGTACTTATCTCTAAACCCTAGACTATCTGAAGTCTATAGATAGTGCCTTCTATGGGCTCTTGCGAGTCTCAGGGACTGTCTCAGTGCGAAGTTGCACACACTTAAGGGCTCACGGGACTTAGTTTAGGGTTTAGGGTCTTGGGTTTCGGGTATTAAGTGGGGTTGGAACTCCTGATTATGACCTTGGTTATAAGAATAATTACTTACGACGTCCGACTAACCCTTACGTATCTACTAGGCTCTTACCTTTGAGACGACATGAACCCTGAAAGGGTTTAAGGTTCATGTGAGTGGTTGTCAAAATTAGGGTCCCTTTTTGGGTCCCTATTATAATACGGCACCTATTATTTAGGGTACCCAAAAAAGGACCCTAATTTTGACAACCACCCATGTATCCTTTAGGGCCTTTCGGCATTATTCTGTGAGGGTATAGGTTCCCTACTTTTAAGACCCTAAACCCCCTAAACCCTAAACCCTAAACCCTAAACCCCTAAACCCTAAACCCTAGACCCTAAGTCATCTGGTCCTTAAGGAGGGGCTTGAGCGGCCGAGCAGGTTGCACGAGGCTGCATGTCTCGGGCTCTTGCTGCACTCCGTTGCCAATACTTGACAACGAAGGGGCCCAATTGTTAGACCCTATGAAGGCTCTATACAACTTTTCTACATGTCCTACAGGGCACCTCAAGTTTCAAAAACCCTACACCCTCAAACCCTAAACCCTCAACCCTAAACCCCAAACTCTAAACCCTACATCCTAAACCTCAAACCCTAAACCCTAAACCGCCAAGGTGGGTTGGGCCCTTGTTGGGGGGGCTCTTGGCTGCTATGGCTCGCATGTTCTTCTCCCCTCAGGCGCCACCAGAGATGAGCCCTGAGGGTTTAGGGTTTAAGGGTTTTAGGCTTTAGAACTGTAGGGTCTAGTGTTATAGTGGGAGCATGCAGCATCTAAAACAAGTGAAGTTTCTTTGTTTCAGGTTTGAAACACCCCAAGGCTCCATGTACTGAAGCAGTATATTCTTTAACCGTCAAGTCCCTGTATAGTTAATTTGGGGCCAAAGTATATACTGTCTGGGTACATGGACCTTTAGGGTAAGGGTTTAGGTTTTATGCCTTGAGGAGGTTACTGTAGGGTTTCGGGCTGGGTTTTGAGGTTCAGGCTCGCAGAAGTTCGAAGTTCGTAGGCACGTTGGGTACCATAGGGGTCTGAATCATTGCCAATCGTATTAATCGTATCCCCTTGTAGCTCCCATCTCAGTATACAGCAATATCTCGACCCCCACAAAAGCAAGTCGAATCAGTGACTCTTGAGAGCCGAGGCCCTGACCTAGACCCTATTCCAACGATTCAGCCACCAACCTTAATATCCCTAAGCTGATAATCCCTGACACCAAATCCCGAACCCCAAACCCTGAGCCCCAAGACCCCCAAAACGCCTAATCGAACTCCTTGCTTCTTTCCGGCCTGACAGGCTAAGCTGCTGTCTGACCAGCGGCCGGGCAAGAAAGCGTCGTCCGTTTATAGGGTATGAATGAAGGCTCACTGTAGGGTTCAGGGTCTTGGGTTCAGGGTTTTATGCTGAAGGTTCACTAATTCTCTTAGGAAGCTTTTCTTCAGGGGTGGGATCGCATGAATTCGGAAGTTGTTCAGGATTCCTGCAGTGATGTTTTCGTGTGGTGTAACCTCGGGTTAGCAAATCCGTCCCAATATAGGGGCCGGCAAAGTTACAAAGAATATCTCCTGCAGTTGAAGAGCCGCGAAAGGAACCCGTATGCGAGCCCGAAACTCCTAAACCTAATTTCACCCCTAAACCCTAAACCCGAAGCTCCAACCCCTAAACCCCTAAGCCCTAACCCTAAACCCTAAGCTCTAAACCCTAAACCCCTAAGCCCTAAAGCCTGGTCGGCCAAGGGTGAAAGTCTCTTGGGGCAGCCGCAGATCAGACACCGGCTTCGGCGAAGATTCCTTCACGAAGGTCGACATGAAGGCCCAGAGACTCCACAATTGCCTTACCCTACAGTAAACCCCCAAAAGTTGGAAACCGGATCAAGGACAACTAGTGCTGCGACTCCCTGTTCTTACTCTTAAGGATTGAGGCTGTTGGGTTTCCAACTTTTAGGCTCTACTGTAAAGGTCCAAAGGACACAACAATTAGCTACTCGGGTTTAGGATTGTACTTATGTAAGCTAGGGTTTTGTGGAGTATGATTGGGTACTTGGACCCTTGGTTAATCACGGAATAAACCTTCAATCGTATGAGGGACCCTCCTCATTTAAGGCACATTCCTCAGTTCAGGAATAGACCCTAAATCACATTGGTGATCTTTAGGGTACATTCCGGTAACTAAGAGAGTGTGGAAGGTCTGAAGGACATGCTTTGCAGGGTTCCGGATCTGGGCTTCTTGGGTTTAGTGCTGAAGGCTTTAGGGCTTGAGGGTTTAGGGGTTTCAAGATTTAGAGGTTAGAAAGTTGACCCGGGCCCCAAATAACTTACCTTTTCAAGGACTTATATAAGGAATTCATAATAAGGAGCCACGAAAAGGTAGGCTCTTTGGGGTTAAGGGAGGGTTCATATAAGGGCTTAAGGATTTCAAAGTCTGTGCAGGGTTGAATCAAGGTCGGAGCTGTTGTTGTTTTGGCTTGTTTTGTTTAAAGGGTTTTGTCCCTAGGGCTGGCTCTAAGGGACTATGTTGATCCCTAGGGTGTGAAGATTGTTAAAAGGTTCTGAACTTCGACAGGGGGCTTTAAAAAGGGTTCTATGAGGGCTGTGTCGAAGTTACCCTAAGGGTCCTGGTATCCAAGTAGCATATACTTTGGCCCCAAAGTGCTCATTTTGGGGACTACTTGAAAGCCAATGTATATACTATTTGGGTACATGGACCCAAAAAGCCCTTATGGGCCTTATGGTACCCTTTTAGAACCTTTAAAGGAGCCCCTACAGGCTCTTGGGTACATGGACGGTTCGGATTAGGATTCGAGTTTTGAGGGTTTGAGGCTTGGGTTTCAGCTTTCTCGCTTATTTCAGCCTTAGGGCTTTGTGCGGCCGCGTGGGGTGGGGGGGGGTTTAGGAGTTTAGGGTTTAGGGGTTGAGGGTTTAGGTATTTCGGTTCCTTTTCCGGCAAAGGTCTTAGGGAGGCAGTGCTTGACGACGTTTAGGGTTTTGGCTTCGGGGTGGGGGCAGGCTCTGGGTACAACGCAGGACTTTGTCCCGGAACCGGGAACCAGAAACGGCCCTAAACCCTAAATCCTGATTTAGCAAGGCCATGCAAGGCCCAATTATTAAAATGCGTCTAAAGCCGTAAACCCGGCCGTAGAACCCAGAGTAGCCCCGTATAGAACCCTTAAATCAGAACCTTTACAACAACATAGAGCCCTAAAAGGCAGCCATGGCTGAATTTGTCGGCACCATGCTTTTGGTGTTCATTGGCTGCGGCGACTCGGGATGCAAGTGTTCTGGGCTCACTGTTTCGGCTTACAGGTTTAGGTTTAGGGGTTTAAGCTTTAGGATTCAGGATTTAGGTGTGTATTGATCAAGGCGTTTGCAGTGTCAAGGTACGGTAGAATCATTGTAAGGAAACGCGGTGGCTACTTTTTCTGACCTCAATATTTTCCAGACACTTCTTGTCAACAACTGCTGCCCTGCTGTTTACGGTCTGTAGTGGGGCTGTGCCTGTCTTCTGAACTCACTGTAAGGCTTATGTCTTGAAAGTTAGATCTAGACGAACACGAAGAGGCAGTCAAGTGTACGTCATGCCCTGCCGCGCCAACTTCGTGCATTTGTTCAATCCCGGAAGGAAAATAATATTGTGGACTCAAACATAATCCAACGGCAACACAAAGCTGTTTTGTGTAATATACTCAACCACCTACCAAAAAAGAAGTCCGTAATTCGGAAAACCTGAAACCTAAAAGCGAAACAAGGCTCCCTAAACCAATTATACACCCCCAACCCTAAACCCTAAACACTAATTGTCTGAGGGAGTTTGTTTGGACTGTGAAATAAGTGTCTTGGATTTTGCGAGGCATGAGTACAGGTGCATGCATCAAACGATGCAGACCATGGCGGGAGAAAGGGCCACTGCACTTTAAAAAAACAACACTATGCCTAAATCCTATAAACCCTAAAAACCCAAAACGCTACATCTACATCCTATAAACCTTAAACCCCCCGAAACAGACTTCGCCGCCAGGAGCCGCCTCCCTCAACGGCGCCGACACTCCCGAGAAAAAGCTGGTGATAGCACTTTGCTTCGGCATTGGCGTCATGGTGCGCGGGGCCTGAGATGTGATATAGCCCTGTAAAGGGCTCCTTTAAGAATTCTGTAAGAGTTCTATAAGGTGATGGTGTGCTGGGCCTGAGACATGATCCGGGGTTTAGGGGTTTAGGGTTTAGGGGGTTAGGGGTTTAGGGTTGAATTGGGGGTTTAGGGTTTAGAGGCGGCCTGAGACGTGATAGAGACCTAAGGGTCCATGTAGCCAAACAGGGTTCCTTCAAGGGCTCCTGTAAGGGTTCGGTTCTATAAGGGTTTAGGGTACAAGGGTCCATGTACCCACATGGTATATACTTTTGCCCCGAAGTGTTCATTCTGTAGAGACCATTTTAAAGCCAAAGTATATACTATTTGGGTACATGGACCCTTACCCTAGGGATCTAAGGACTCATATGGGTGGTTGTCAAAATTATGGTCTCTTATTATAATACGGCACCTAATATTAGGGTACCCAAAAACGGACCATAATTTTGACAACCACCCATATATTAAGGCTTTTGGGCCCAAAGACCATACTATACAAGGCTTTGGGCTATTTTGATCCCTAGGGATAGGGCAGGTTGCTGTAGGGACTCTTTTCTGGCGTTCTTTATGGGGCTTTGTGATAGCGGCTTCGGGTTGCAATGATGACAAAATTCAAAAGGCGAAGAGTAAGATGTTGAGGAAGAAAATAGCATGGAAGAGAATTGGAACAGGAACAATATTGTTTCAAGCTGCAATGTTTTTGGCCCTCATCCCAGCCTGCATGTTACATTTAATGTGTGCACAATGGGAGCCGTAAAAAAAAAACAGATGACCCTTAAAAGTAGGGACCCTGTACCCTTATACTATAAATCCCTAAATGGTACACGAACCGTCAGCCCTTTTAGGGTTCATTTCGTTTTTAAAGGAAGGCTGTGCATAAATGTAATCCGAACCTGCAGGTCTTGGCTTATGCCACTGGCCACCACAGCGGCGGGCAGCTGAATTGTGCGGTGACCTTCTCGTGCCTTGGTTTTAGTCGAATGATACATGAGGGGCACTGCCCCGAATAACATAGAACTTTAAATAATTACCAAAAATATTACTTATGGCCCACTACAATATTTACACTAGAATAGACACCACCCCCGAAAAACAACAAAAAAAAACTATTCCAATTGTTCAGGCCCGTACATGATGAAAGGTGCTTGTGATCGTGTGATTACGGGTTCCTCTTCAACTAAAGACTTAAATACGGGGCTGGCAGGGCCCGAGGACTTTATTTTTATGTTCTATTGGGGTGATACAAAAGGCCCCAGTGATCGTACTCACGACCAGAAAGCTGCCTGAAGCCCAAACCGTGGTTCATGTGTAATGCTTGGGAGCTAGAGTCAAACTACGGATGTCCCTGTTGGCCCTGTTTCCCTTTTCTGTTGGGTTAGGCTTCTTGTAACTTGTAACACTACCCAATACCGCACAGGGAGCCCTTTTATTCCTAGGATTTTGTGGGATTTACTCATTGCAAGAGCCCGGAAAGGTTGGGATTCAATTTCCTTGCAAGACCTGCAAGCTTCTTTGCAGCTGCCAGACGACAATCTGTTGAATCTTACAGACAACTAAACTTGTACGAGTGCCAAAAAGTAGAAAGAAAAGCAATCAGGCCAAGATAAATGTGCCGAGCTTAGACCAATCACACAATATGAAGCCCAACAAAAGTCCTTGCCGCCTGCGTGTATAGTTGGAAATGCCCCAAGAGCCGTAAGTGAAGCTTCACGCACAAACTTGATAAACTAACGTTTATGTAAACGTGAGGGCTGCAGCCTACAAATCCAATGTTGGCTTATAGCTCTACTTATGTCCAGCTGTTTGGACGCCCTGAACCTCCCCCAACCCCATCCCAAAGCCCCAAACCCGAAAACCAAAACCCTAAACCCCAAACCCATCACCCAAACCTAGAGCTAGACCCTAAGCTCCCGCAGAACCCTCAAAGGAACCTTAAAGAAACCCTTTAACGGATCCTAAGCCCTTGACCTGGAACCCCTAAACCCTAAACCTCTACAAACCCCTACAAACCCCTACAAACCCTAAACACCCTTAAACCCCTAAACCCTAAACCCAAACCTAAGCCCATGACCCCTGAGGCTTTGCCTTGGCGGAGCCGTTTCTTGGCAACAGGCCGCTTGTGTCTCAGCGATGGGTCTGGTTACTGTAGGGCCTATGTTGGGTTGTCCTTATTATTATTATAGTATAATGGGCCCTGAAACCCTATTCTAATCATTAAGACCCCTATATTAGGGGTTTCGAGCATGGGGTTTAGCATTTTGGGTTTAGGGTTTGGGGTTTGGCAATTCAGGGTTTTGGGTTTAGGGTTTAGGGTTGTAGGATTTCGCGACTCCAGGCTGAATCTTATTGCTGTTCGAAATCCTAGACAACCTACAACCCAGGGGCAGCTGAATCGGTAACCTGTATTTATACCCGATTCTGCGGTACCACCTCTGCAGTGGCCGGTCGAAGGCTTGTGCTCCCTGAAGATAAACAAGCCCGTTGATCAATCCCCATACATTACCTATAGTCTCCTTTATAGTTCCTTTTTTTGGTTAACCAAATTTGTATTACAGGATCCTAACCATGATATAGGTCAACCAACAAACGGAACTACAATGGATACTATAGGTACGACTCATGTCTCTGAAAATCGGAATCCTGGCCTTTTATGTCGAAGCTGCTTGGAATTAGTTATGTAGCCCCTGCAGATAGCAACACCCAGATGCTGCATGTCTGGAAAGCCTCTGGCAGAGAGCTGGCTGCTGTTAGACTGGAAGAGCTGAGCGATGTCCGAGCTCTGAAGCGACACTTACAGGAGCTTTGTGGGGTTCCACGATTCAGGCAGATGCTCCTCTACGACGGCAGGAGCTTAGAGGACGATGTGAGGCTAGATATGCCCCTGGACCTGCATCTTGTTTTGCTCTCCTTCCCCTGCGACATCACGACAGAAACCAAAGATCAGCTTGTCATCGCCGCTGGTGATGGTTCCGTGTCACAGGTTGAGGTTAGGGACCCAAAAACGGCATAAGCATAACATGTTACAGGGATATCCCTACCTTATTGCCTTGTTGAGCTTCATTATACAAGAGGGTTTATACGAGATACTGTTGATGATCCTGCATGACCTTAAGGACTCACTCTAAACTATGGGAATTATGGTATATTCCTTATCATGGGTAATGCAGGATTTTGTCCATCAACAGTATCACTATCCTATGTTCTGCTTATGTGCTTATTTGGTGCTTTTGGAGCCCAATGAGGAGATACTCCGACAACCCCAGGATCCCGACTGGGCGAATGCTTTCGGTCAGACTCCTCTCGTCGTGGCCTCGGACTTAGGGCATCTGGACGTTGTCTCTTTGCTTCTAGAGGCCAAAGCCGACCCAGACCTGCTTGGCTCCTGAGCTGAACACGTAGATTTTCATCCTATTTCTGGCTAAACCCTAAACCCCTAAACCCCTAAACCCTAAACCCATAACGTGGAGCTGAAGATGTGAGACTCTCGTTTTTGAGCTTCGGAGCTCGGCAACTAAGGTTCGGCAGAAGGTGATGGAGAGCAACAGACCCCCCTGTCTCTGGCATCCACGGAAGGCCACCTTGAGATAGTGTGCATGCTCTTGGAAGCAAATGCAGACCACGGGATCTTAAGTGGATCCCATGAGAGGACGGCACTTTACCAAGCCTCTTGGCACGGACACCTCGAGGTTGCTCGTGTTCTTCTGGACTTTGGTGCTGATGTGAACCAGAAGGATGGGTGCTGTCACACTGCTCTTCAGGCTGCTGCCATCCGTGGCTACGTGCGCATGGCGCGCCTGCTCTTAGATGCTGGGGCCAACGCCGATCTGCAGGGTTGCTTGGGAGACTCCCCTCTCCTTCACGCAGCGCAGGATAGGGGCCCTAGCTTATTGGGCTTCATAACAAAGGGGGTTTATAGGGTATATCGGATATCCCCATCTTAGTTTTTGCTTCTGTGCTTTTGGGATACCTCTGGAGGAAGGCCATGTGGAGGTGGTCCGGCTGCTGTTGCAGTCCTTGAAGGAGGAAAACCTCAACTCCCGGCATTTCGATGTCGTCCGCTCGCTGTTGAAGGCTGGCGCTGGTCAGCGTCCCTTAGTAGCTGAATGAGTGCACTTTACATTTTTGAGGAATAAACATAGTATAATTCTGGGCTTTGGAGTACCATACTTTAATACTTTTTTGGGGACCTGTTACTTGAAGGGAACCATTATGAAATAAAAGTCTATGCTTTTTCTCCCTGGTTACTTCAAAGCCCAATTTTACACCCTCTTTAACTGAAAGCATAGACTTTTTGGGCTTAGGGTTTAGGGTTTAGGGGGGTTATAAGGTCCTGAGATCGCACGGCTTTTGGTCGGCGTTTTGGATGCAGTGTCCTTGGCTCCCAAAGTTGGTGCCTGTGGCAGTTGATCTCTGAGAGCGGATATGTATTTCCCTGACTTTATGTCAACTCGTAGGCTTGGTATAGGGGCCTAAATAATTACCGATACTGTTTTGGGTGTTCCTTATTCGAGTCATAGTATAGTGGGCCCCAAAACCCTATTCTAATTACTAAGGCGCCTATGTTACACCGCATGCCCAAACTCCCCAAAGCATACGGGAATCCGACTCCAAACGCGAAAAAGGAGCGCGGAGGGATCGTCATGGGGCGACACAGCTTAAGGTTTAGAGTTTAGGGTGTTGGGGGGGAGTTCGGTATCCGTTGTCTGGGGAATATGCCTTGAAATCTCCTCAATCAGAAGCCCTCTCCACAAACCCTGAGCCCTCAGCTCCAAGGCTTGAACGGCCTAAAACCCCAAAGGCCCTAAAGTCCTAAGTCCTAAATCTCTTACGGAGTCCTTGTCCCTATAAAGCCCTGACGAAACCCTAAACCCTATCTATAGACCCTATAGACCCTAAACCCCAAACCATATAGACCCCCATAACGCCCTTATGCAGCCTTTCTGATTCTAACCTTAGACCCCAAACCCTAAACCTCAAACCCTAAGCCTTATAGCCCCTAAAGAAGCGCTTAGGAGCCTTATATAAACCCCACAGAAGCCCTTATGAACCTTGTGAACCTTCAAGAAGCCCTCGGGAGCCTTTTTGGCCCCGGAGCCTTGTGTAGACCCTACAGAAGCCCTTATGAACCTTATAGACCTATGAGCCTTATAGACCCTAAAGACGCCCTTGTGAAGCCTTTTCCCTAGGGATCAAAATAGCCCAAAAGCCTTAAGAAGTATGGTCTTTAGGCCCAAAAGCCTTAATATATGAGTCCTTCGATCCCTAGGGTAAGGGTTCATGTACCCAAATAGTATATACGCTGGCTTTAAAGTGGTCTCTACATAATAAACACTTCGGGCCCAGAAGCCTTAACATATGAGTCCTTCGATCCCTAGCCCTAAGGGTCCAAGTACCTAATAATCATATACTCTCCTAAATATTGAGCTACGTAACTACTATCCTAAACCTAAGTACCTAATTATTGGGTCCTTCGGACCCTTAAGACCCCTATAGAATCCTCTAAACGCCTTATGGAACCCTTTAAAGGAACCCTAATACTTGGATCCTTTAAAGGACCCTTAGGGTAGGGTTTTACCCCAGAAGACTCCTGCGCTGCGGAGGGAGCTCTGAACTTCGTGGCGCAGAGTTTCGGAGCAGAGCTCTGGCACTGCTACGGGGTCTTTGAGGGTTTAGGTGTTTTAGGGTTTAGGGTTTAGGTGTTTAGGGTTTAGGTGTTTAGGAGGTTTAGGGTTTAGGTGTTTAGGAGGTTTAGGTGTTTAGGGTTTAGGGTTTAGGGTTTCGGTGTTTGGGGGTTGAAGGGTTTGGAGTTTAGGATGGTTTAGGGTTTGGGGGGGTTTAGGGGGTTTAGGGTTTAGGAGTTTAGGGTTCGATTGGGTTGGGGTCTCAGGCTTTTCGGGTTTTCTTACAAGGGGTTCCAGAAGGGTAGCAGGCTACTAAAACAAAAACCCTTAGCCCCCTGAAGCTCTAAACCTTAACCCCTGACCCTGAACCTCCTACACCCAAACCCTTGAATCCTTACCCTAAACCCTCAACCCCTAAACCCCTAAACCCGTAAACCCTTAAGCTGTTTAGTGCAGCAACGGAAAACTAGGTTGAGTTGGGGGCTTCGGGACGGTATGGGGTTTAGCGTTCAGGGCTTGAGGGTATCAGGGTTTAGGGCTGAAGGGTATTGGAGTTTCAGGTTTAGGGCTTGAGGGCTTGGGTTTAAAGGGCTAGGGTTTAGGGCGTTTCGGGCTGGTTCGGAAAATATTGGCATGATCCAGTGAAGGGTTGCACTGTGTAGCAGATATCCGCACGTGCACTTGCATAGGTCCCGTGTTTGTACAGCTTGAGTTGTTGTGTACCCATTAATATACATGTAACTGTGCGAAGAATGAGCTTGTGTCTATGTAATATTGTATTGTTTGTGTGTGTATGCATGTGTGGGTAGATAGATGTAACCATACCGTATATTCTTAAACCTGCATGAATTAATTAGCATGTCCACACAGGGGTTTCGTAGTTTGATACCTAAATTAACAATTGGGACACATTTGCCGGGTCATGTGCCAGTACACCTAGGTACATGTATGCATGCTGGCATGTACGTGGCGACAGGTGTATGTGGCCGTATACATGTGCGTACATGGGTACATGGCTAGCTTTATGAACCGAGCAGCGCAGAGTCTCTTCCCAAGATTGCTGAGTAGGTGAATATGCAGATCAGGCATGTATACATGTGACATGTCTGTATTAGCAAATAAAGAAAATCACAACAACTATATATATATATATATCTACAATATGTATATATATATATATATATATATTGTACAGATCAGGAAGCACGCATACTTGTATCTGCACGGTTCTGCAAGCATGTTGAGACACGCGGACTCCCAAGGTGATGGGTGCCGTGCTGCTTGCAATCATGATCCCTTGCGACAAGGAGCTGGAGGTTAAGAGTTCGGAGTTGGGTTTTCATGGTTTCGACAGCATCCTCCTGATGAATCGGCTTAATCACTTTGATCGTGTCCCATAAACTCTGGGTATTCGTAACATGATTCAGGGATAAATCGGGCTTGGATCCTGTTTTCTTCACTTTGCAGGCAAGCCCTAAACCCTAAATCCCTCGAACCCTACAACCCTAAACCCCAAACCCTAAACCCTAGTGTGAGCCGAGTCTTTGCCTGGAGACGTAGTCTCCTGTTTTCAGTGTAAGCCTCGTTTGAGGTGGGCGCTTTTGGAGAAAGGGAGCCACTGCACTTTAAAACAAAAAACAACCCTAAAACCCTACAGCCCTAAACCCTAAACCCGAAAACCCTATAACCCTAAAGCAGAGCCGGAGATCTCTGACTCCACGCAGGACTTAACGACCACACTCGCATCTAACATGGCGGCTCCAGGCGCTTCCGGGACATTTTGTTAGGGTTTTAGAGATGATTAGGGTTTAGGTTAGGGTTTTCGGGTTTAGGGTTTTAGGGTTTAGGGTTTAGGATTCTATTTTAGGGTTGAGGGTTTAGGGTAACCCTGCCGGGCTTCCGTTGTCAGCAAGCAAAAATCAAAGCTTTGATCTCGGAAAAAGCATTCCCTGAACCCGGGTTGGCTTCCTAGTAGCTGAGTGGAGACACTTTACGTTCTTTAGGATAATCCCGGGTTGGCTTCTTAGTAGCTGAGTGGAGACACTTTACATTTTTTGGGATAATACTACCCACCATAAAACTGAAAGTGTAGACTTTTTGGGGCTTGTGACCTCAGCAATAAACCCTAAACCCTAAACCCCTAAACCCTAAACCCTAAACCCCTAAACCCTAAA
This sequence comes from Symbiodinium sp. clade A Y106, assembly GCA_003297005.1. NCBI lineage: Eukaryota > Dinophyceae > Suessiales > Symbiodiniaceae > Symbiodinium > Symbiodinium sp. clade A. The sequence goes on from BGNK01002838.1 coordinate 56,765, forward strand.
CCCCCAAACCCCCAAACCCTAAACCCTAAACCTTAAACCCAATAACTAAGGCTTGATGATGCTCTCCATGCTGCAAGTCCCTAAGGGTCCATGTACCCAAATAGTATATACTTTGGGCCCAATGTACCTATATAGGGAGTACTTTAAGGCCAATGTATATACTATATGAGTACATGGACCCTTAGGGAGTTGTAACTGCTTCAGGATTTGCGGTGTCAATTGTGACGGTGGGGGTAGTGGGGTGTAGAACAGCGACAGGGTCAACATGCCGGCAGAAGCAGCTTGCAACGCTCCATGTCAGAAGATGTCTAGGCTATTGTGCGAAGTTAGCGGCAATTACTCTCAGGAAACACTTCAGGTGCAACATATAGCTATGCTCTACTGAACCCCACACCCTAAACTCCTACATCCCAAACCCTGAAACCCGGAACCCGCATTTAGAACTTCGAACTGCATCTATCTGAAGCCAATCCAACCTGTGCGTTCCGCACGTTCGACATGGCAGGGGCCCTGCCGAAGCCCGAAGTAGTAGAAGTATATTCAAAGCACCCCAACACGCTGTTGTAGTAACCCTGTAGGGCTTCAGGGTTTGAGGCTAAGATTTTAGTAGCCGCAGTCGACCTTCCTTCTCCACGTCGCTTCTGCAGGTTTCTCGAACGGACACGTCCTTCTCGCAGCCCTTGGGCAACAAATGTAACCATCCCTAAGGCTTATCCCAAAGGCTCCATGTACCCTTATAGTAGATACTTAAGCCTTAAAGGGGTCCCTATGTAGGTACTTTACGGCCTAAGTATATACTCCATGGGCACATGGAGCCTTAGCGTAAATTACAGGACCGATGTAGCATGTACGTAAGCCTTATCAAGATTCAGTACCTATGTAGGAGCCCATTCAAGGCCGCCTTAAAGTGTAAACGATATCTGTGTCGTACTAGAAAAAACATAGAAGTTTGAGATTTTTAATACCATCCCAGCCATGTTCCCTAAACCCTAAACTCTAAACTCTAAACTGTAACCCCTATGGGTACATTGAGCCTAACGGCATGGTTGGTGTAGGCCTAGCCCCATGCAAGACCCGCCTGCTGCGCCGAAACGCGGTCCTGTACCGTAATTAGGCGTGACGTGAACTTTTGGGGCTTTGGGGGTCTAGGGTTTAGGGTCCAGGGTCTGGGGTTCGTGGTTTTCGGGTTTAGGGTTTTATAAGGCATTTTTTTCAAGGGGGGAGTGGTTACCACAGGCTCCACTGTAGTTCCGCTGTACCCCCTAAACCCCATAAGCCTTAAACCCGAAGCCGAAATCTATCCAGCTTATTGTTTCCTGTACCAGTTCCCAGCCACCGTCTCCGAGTCCCATATATGGATGGTTGTCAAAAATACGGGTCCCTTTTGGGTCCCTAATACAAATACGTCACCTATTATTTAAGGTACCCCAAAAGGGACCCTAATTTTGACAACTACCCATATGCTGAGGACTGGGGCTTGACACTTCTTCGGTTTAGCGTTTAGGGTTTAGGGTTTAGGGGGGGTTTAGATTCTAGGGTTCGGTGCTTCGACAGCTTGCCGCGATGCAGCAGAGCCTCATCGATCGCGCAAATCGTGAGTATCATTCCGGTATGCCAACAACTCTAGGGCATTTTATGGCGAATCGTTTTTAGCACATTGCTTTAACCTGAACTGCATTGTTGAGGGGTTTGGGGCTCACGAACCTAACACTGTTGTCTCGTGGAAAACCGCTGGGCTAGGGCCGTAAACACCAAACTCTGAACCCTGCTCAAGGTCCTTCCTAAACCCTAAACCCTAAACCGCTGTATGCATTTCGATTGGAACTTGTGGGGCACATGTAAGTCCATGGCGACATACGAACTCGAACGACGCCCCAAACTTAAGAACGGATATGCCCCAACAAATCGAACGTGTACCTTTAAACTGTACTGGTACCTAATAGGCTAGTCTAGGTGAATTTACATCACATCAGAATCAAACCCTAAAGCCCTAAACTAAATCCTAGGCTCCTAAGCCGAGGAAGCGTGTGGCACATTTATGCTCTGCTTCACCGTCTGGGAGACGGCCGTCAGCCCGATCTCGAGCTGTGGCAAGAATGCCTGCATTGCGAGCCGCGGCTGCAGATTTGGGTGATGCAATGCTTTGGGACGAGGCATAGAGCCTGGCCTCCCCCCCTAAACCCTAAACCCTATACCTGTTTTTCGTGTGGCCGGCGGTTTGTTTTGGATGTTGTAGGAGATCTGAGATTGCCGTCCGGAGCTGGCCTACAAATTGACATGAAAGGCTTGGTTTGGGGATCTGGTGCGACCCGTAAACCCTAAACCCCTAAACCGCAAAACCCTAAACCCCAAACCCTAAACCCTAAACCCCAAACCCGCAAAACTGAATCCGAACCTGCAAGCCTTAACCTCAACCCCGGTACCGGGAACTGGGGAGTTTAGAGCTTTGAGCACCGATCTGAGAGCGGATGACCTCACCCCCCCCGTTTTGCCAGGGTTTAAGGTTTAGGGTTTAGTGAGCCAAGGTTTAATTTAAGGTTTGAGGCTTAGGGTTTCAAGTTAAACGTTGAGGGTTTAGAGTTTAGTGGTGTAGGGGTTTATGTAGGCTCGGGGTTTAGGGGTGTAAGGTGTGGGGCTTGGGTTTTGGTGGTTTAGGGGTCTGGGGGTTTGGGTTTGGGGTTTATCAGTGGTTTTAAGGTTTAAGTCGTAAGCTTGGGGTTTAGTGGGTTTTAAGGGGTTTAGGCCGGTTTAGGGTTTAGGTTTGCGGTTCAGGTTGTGGGGCCCCGTACGGCAGAGGAAGTCTTTTTATCGGGTTCAACAACGGCTGCAGCAACGAATGCACGCTAGCCATCGTCAGCTACAACGACAACTCCAAAGACAACAGAGACGATAATAGTAAGAAGAAAGGCAGCAACAGGGACAGGCGCCGCAATTATGGCATCCACCGGAGAAGCTAAAGCAGCAGCAGCGTCAGCAGCAGTAGTTACCACAGCAACATAATCAGCGACAGCCACGGCACCAGCAGTAGCAGCGGGTCTAGGGTTTAGGGTTTAGGGGTTGGGTTTAGGGTTTAGGGTTTAGGGTTTAGGGTCACCAGCACGTTCAGCAACGCAACACCAGTATGCGTCTCGTATGTACGACTGTCAACCTCGGAGCTTGCGGCTTGCAGTTGTATAGACGGGTGAGCAATGAATTGCTATTGTTGTTCCTTAATTATAGGTTTCCTTACCATAATATATCTATCTATATATATATGATATAACATACCCCACAGCCCTGTTCTATCCTGTTCTAATTAACTCACCCTCACTATGTGAAGCTTCGAAGCCGGCAAAGCTGCGCTCACACAGCGACTAGCAGTTAGCAGTGCTTACAAGGTACGAACTGCAACCCGAACCAAAAAAGCTAATGACACATGTCGTGAAGTATCATTGTGAAGCCCGAACTCTAATCCATAAACGGTAGCCAGAACCTTAAATATAGTACTTTTAATTGGGCGACCTATTTTATGGCGTTAGGATCCTATAATTTTAAAATTAGGAAACCAACACAAGGTACTACATTTAAGGGTCTTAGATAATACCGTAAACCCTAAACCCTCTAACCCTCTAGCCCTCAACCCTAAACCCTAAACCCTCTAACCCTAAACTCTAGACCCTAAACCCTTAAACAGTTAAAGCCCTAAACGGTAGACCAAAACACAAAGCCACAAACTCCGATATCAGCCTCTCAGGATTGGCGCATCCGTGTGCATTTCCGTGTGTCTGCTGCTTCCAGACCCTCGACTGAAATTGGTGCCGTGGGAGTCAGCTTAAGAAGTTGTCGTGGGGTTGAGGGTTTGGGGTTCCGGTTTAGGGTTTGGGGTTTAGGGTTCAGGGTTTAGGGTTTGGGGTTCCGGTTTAGGGTTTGGGGTTTAGGGTTCAGGGTTTAGGGTTTGGGGTTCCGGTTTAGGGTTTGGGGTTTAGGGTTCAGGGTTTAGGGTCTAGTCTAGGGACTTTGTGTATCGCGAGTGCCTCGGTGGTTGAGAGTGTCCGGGAGCAAAGTATGCAGGGCGCAAAGCATCCGATTCCCCGGTATTCGTCCTTGCGAAGACGTCGTCCTCATGCACCACGTCCCAAGGTTCGAGGTTAAAGGGTTCCCCTAGGGCTCTAAGGACTCATATATTAAGGCTTTTGGGCCCAAAGACCAAAGGCTTTTGGGCTATTTTGATGCCCAGGGTTCTGGCACGAGAATGGGAGCCTTTTTTCAAAATGAGAAATCCTTGCTAGTTACAGTCTTATGGACGCACGTAGAAACGAGGACCATGCTATGCTCTCTGACCGCCTGCTGCACATCAGCTGCTAGGGCTAGACTCTAAAGCGTTTATGTCCAAAGAACCTCAAACCCTAAACCCCTCATTCTGCGGATCGAAGAGTCCCATTGCGGTTAAAATGGAATTTATAAGCAAGCCTTTAATTCGCAATCGAGGTGGATGGCTGCTCCATCAACCCAACTCGATCCCTGGGCCCTGCGGTGGTCTCTGCATTTCGAGGCCACTGGTATTTTAGGTAGGCCTTTGGGACATTTTGCATTTTTCCCTTCTTGACACGATTGAGCCGAAGAGGATCTTATCGACGAATGTGGTTCCAAGGCTTAACAGGGCCAAACCCGTAAAGGCTTGTGCATTCGGCGTCGAGGTTTTTGCGGTTTGGGGTTGAGGGGTTGAGGTTGTCTTGGGTTTGAGGGTGTGGTCATTGTGGAAGTGTAGGGCGAGGGTCTTGCTTCCGGGACAAGTACGGCTGCACCGATACGACCGCGATGACTACTGGCACGATGATTGGTACTTGTACACCCATAATGATACCACCTCACTACTGCTACTACTACTACTACTGCTACTACTACTACTACTACCACCACTTCTCCTACTCCCACGCCCACGCCTACGCCTACGCCTACTCCTACTGCTCCTGCTCCTGCTACAGCTGCTCCTGCTCCTGCTCCTGCTCCTGCTCCTGCTCTTGCTCCTGCTGCTGCTGCTGCCACTGCTACTGCTTCGGCTGCGGCTACTGCTACTGGTACTGGCTGCTGCTACTGCTGCCGCCACTGCTGCTGCTGCTGCTGCTCTGACTGCTACTCTGACTGCTATTGCTACTACTACTACCACCACCACTACTACTTCCGCCGCTACTACTAGTCCTACTACTACTGCTACTACCCCTACTACTACTACTACTACTACGACTACGACTACGACTACTACGACTACCACCGACAGTGTGCAAACGACGACGATGACGACGGCTGGTGACAACAGTAGCAGCAATAAGCCTCGGACCTTGACACCTGCAAGCCCCGACTCATGCTTTCCGGCTTGCTATGCGGGAAAATGCCGTAAACTCTATGGTTTATGACTCCAACTCCGTAAACCCTAACCCTAAACCCGAAACCCTGTTCCCTAAACCATATTCCCTAAACCTGAAAGCTGAGCTTCGAGGCTGCGACAATTACACTAGCGGAGCCATGGAGGCACTGTGGATGATGTACCCTGGAGGAGAGTTACACATGATGGTTCTGAATTCTGTGGTCTTCTGGATTCTGTCAGCAGCTTGAGGTGTCCATGATCTCATCACGGTTTATGGCTTGAGTTTTAGGGTAGCCTGGCGCATGCAAGGTTTGTGGGACCCTTGATTGGTGCGGCTGCGGCAGCTATAGTGCGTCTCTTGGCCACGAACTGACGGGAGGACTCTTTGAGGGCTCAGAGCGGATTCGTTGCAGCCGTTTCAACCTGGAGGGGAAGCTAGGACCACCTGTCCCAAAGGCCAAAGCTTAGCAAGCACAGCGTTTGATTTTAACTTTTTCGGTGCCACTGAAGCATCATACAGCCAACAACACTCGGTACTCCAAGCCTTGTGCCCGAAACCCTCAATTCGAAACCATATCCTATTCGTGACGATAGTAAGTCCTCATAATAACCTTGATAGAACGTTGATGATATAAATCCTAGGGTTCCTTGAGAGGGTTCTATAAGGGTACCTTTACGGCCTCATAGCAGTTCGTTTTGAAGCCTTAAGACGGCCAGCTTCATGATGCCGGGCTGTAGGATTGAGAGCCGAGGATCCTGAAAGGCTGTTTAGGGTGTAGGGTTTAGGGTTTAAGGCCTTAGGGCTTGGGTTTAGGGCTTAGGGTTTAGGGTTTAGGGTTTGCTAGGGGATTCGGGTTTAGGGTTTGGGGTCTTATTGTTCAGGACTTCGCGGTGTTGCGGATTTAGGTTCACGGTGTTGCGGCATTTCGGGTCTGGTTGTTAATTTTGATTGTTTGTCGGGTGTGTGAGGGCGGTCAGGCTTGTTTTTGTTTGTTCTGTTTACCTTGGTTCGGTGTTTGGTTGCACTTTACCGTTCTGTGCAAGACACCACTGAGAGACACGATAACCCCCAAACCCTAAAGCCTGAACCTTACACACGGTACCCCTAAACTCCGTTACGTCCCACACGCTTAACCGTTTCTCACCGGGTTCAGCGCATCCAAGAAATACGCTGGTCGAAGTAATTCATTAGCAATCGCATCTCGCTACAATCCCAAGTATAGTTATTACTAGTATGACCCTTACGTTATATCAACTCTTATAGACTTGTTATAGTACCCCTTGAATGAACCCTTTTCTGATTATGAAGGCCCCGGAAGTAGAAGTTTCACGAAGTGAGCCCGGATCCGGCGAGTCTAGGGTTTAGAGCTTGGACTTACCCCAAGGGTCCAAGTACCCAATAATCATATATTCTCTAAAATCCTAACCTACATAACTACTATCCTAAAACCGAGTACCTGATTATTGGGTCCTTTGGACCCTTGGACTTACTGTAGGGTTTACTTGTTACTGTAAAGCTTTGCGGCTTGCCTTTTTTTGTATGGTGTCGGGTTTAGGGTTTAGGGGCCGCAGAAGTAGGATTAGTTTGCCTTAGGGCTCCCAAATATACATATGAACCCTAAATTACTTACTAAACTCTCATTATCATCCAAGCGAAATTTTTAAAGCAGGACAGGCCTAAATCAGCCTAAATCCTTAATCCCTGAACCCTGCTAAACCCTATAAACCCTAAATACATCCTTAAACCCTGAACTCTATCAAACCCTGTAAACCCTAAATAACTAATGACATCCCCAGACAAAATATCCCTGAACCTTATTAAACCCAATGAACCCTAAATGACCAATGAGATCCCAGGCTATCCGCTCGACCCTTTCCAGCGGATCTTCCGCTGCGGGTGCTTTGGGCATTCCAATAGACCGTCCAGACTGGCTTTGACATGCAGTATATCTATATATATATATATACACATATATATATATACATCTAGATAGATAGATGGACAGATAGGTAGATAGATCGAGAGTGAGAGAGAGAGAGAGAGAGAAGGGGAGAGAAGGAGAGGGAGAGAGAGAGAGACTTAATTGCTGTATACTGCTACTCTTCTTGCTTCTTGCATGTGATGTGTAGGCATTTTCTCGGCCATGTGTATACATGTATATATATATATACACATAGTCATAGCTGTTTTCCTACAGCACCTGCATATAAAAATGCAGATATATCTATATATCTATATATATATATATATATATATTTATATTTATGTATATGCATACAGATACGGATAACACACTATAATACATACATACGTACGTACATGCATACATACATGCATACATACGTAAACTTTAAGCTCCGAACCACATCCGCAGTGATCGGGGCAATGCAGGCACTCAGAAACCGCCACGCCACATGGCTTGAATGTGAGACAGTCTCGGGCAAGAAGGTCATCGGTTAAGGGCTATATGGGTTTGCTTTGTGATATGGGTCCGAGTCAGGAGCAAGGGTCTGTTTAGTCCTCGAAAAACGAAAGCAATGCACCATTATGATTATTAAGACCCCTATACTAACCCCTGACCCTATAAACTCTAAACTCCTGGGAAAGACTGTATGATTACTAATGATGCTGACTTCTACAACACGGTGCCAACGGTGTTGATTGGGCATGGCCGGGGAGTGGGCGGTGGGCTTCCGCGGGACTAATAGCCGCTTGGCAGCGATCAAAGCTCCCAGTCTTTGTTTCAGCAAACTTGCCATAAACCCTAAACCTAAACCCTAAACCCGAGGACGGCCTCGTGATTGATGCCCTCAAAGACGGCAGAGCCCGAGATCTGATCCTATGCGATGTGATTCTTCATGGCTCCAACCGTCGAGTTCTGCGTAACAAGGGGCATTCAAAGTACCCATATAGGGACGACTTTCAGGCCAAAGTATATACTACTTGCGTACATGGACCCGCAGGGTAAGATGGAAACTGCAGGTGATTGGAGGCACAGATTTGTGCTACACTCTCATCTCTTGTGCCCAGCATGCCATAGATTGCTTGGTTTTTCCCTGATGCTACACCCCAACTCCTGCCAAACCCGGAAACAGTGTAATACACCCCAAAGCTTTGTTCTAAAACATTAATCCCCGAACTCTGGCTTGCACGCCTGAAGCCTTAAACTCCGAAACCACTACAGGCCAAATACTATAGAGGCCTTAACAATTACCTATACTTATAGATAATGGCCCCCAAGCCCCTACTCTAATTATCCAGGCCCTATATTCGCCCAAGAGACTTGCAGGATGTGGTTCAGGGAGCCTGAAACCATGAAGACCTGGAGCTACGAGTTCCTAAACCCTGGCACCTTTAAACCCTTAAAACCAGTAATTGCCCGTAAACCATAACTTGCCCAAAGCCCTTAACATGAAACCTATACCCCAAACCCTTGAATCCCAAACCCTGGAACCCTCTACCCTGAAACCTTAAAACCTAAACATAGACTATGATTCCGTGGAACGTTGTGGTTACTTTACAGGCTTAAGGGACTTATAGGAGTGAGGTTATAAGTAAAGTTGCAAGTCCGATAACCCCACCTAAGGGACTTCTAACTCCAAACTCCGATGATAACCCCACTTACTTTAAGTCCCCCGAGCCCATAAGTAGAACCTTGTTGAGACGGCCTGGACCGCACGTCGTATCCGAAGAGCGCCAGAGGGGGCTGTCGACCTGAAAAACAGGAGGGGATGGCAGCTCGCGTTTGTATGGTTCCTTCAGGGGTTTAGGGTTTAGGGTTTAGAGGTTAGGCTTTAGGTTTGTATGGTTCCTTCAGGGGTTCTTGAAAAGGCCTGAGTGATTAGAATAGGGTGCTAGGGCATATCATGGTCTAATTTGTTAGGGACTATGAGGAGATAACCTCTCAGGTTCCACTTGTCTATGTTACCTCCAGAAGAAGGTTTAAGTTAAGGCTGTGTGATTGAGGGGCTCAGGTGTTGCTCTAAGCTAGGAAGCCACTGGTTATCGACTATTATAGGGGCCTTAATAGTTACCCATATTGTTTTGGAATTATAGTATAATGGGCCTCAAACCCCTATTCTAGTTATTAAGGCCGCTATATTACTTGCAAAGAGATGGTTTTGGAGGTCAATACCGCCCCAGCCGCACCACAAGTCACTACGGACATCTACTGCTCTGTCTGGAATCTCAGAAAGGTTGCGCTGCCGGACTTGCGTCAAGATGAAATTCAACTGTGAGTCTCAAGATTGCCTCCACCAGCTACCTTGAATCGAATGGAAGGGTGCCAGCAGTTTTCTTCGCTGACCTGTGCTGCCTTCCCGACAACCGTCCGCCTCGGCGCGAGCATCACATAAGACTTCAGGTTTCTAAGGCTGTGCCTGTGGCCGAAAACCCATCTTTCAACAGTCCTTTGATATGCTTTCCAAAACGTCTGGTGTCTCATTCTTGTGGAAACGGCCTTGCAGCAGGTTTTCACGCTTTCAATGTCAATACCGGGCGAAGTGGACTCTCTCTGGTGGGTGCTCTTCCAGGGAAGACTGTGCGGCTGAGCGACTACCGCTCAGCCAGAGACAGTCAAACTGTCCCCAGGCCCGTTTCGTTCCCGAAAAAGTTTGGCTCTTGTCCTTGCTGCCTGCGGCTCAGAGCTCCAACATCCATCAAGCCTAATTCATCAGGAAGCCTCATATGTGCATGATCTGGTTGATGATATAGATCCTGCGTTACCCATAATATGGAATATATCAGAAATCCCATAGTAATGCAGGATGTTTATCATCAACCGTATGTCTCTTGTATACAGATTGTAGTCAAGTGGTTTTGGAGTTTCTGGGTGTCCGAGAGGAAGGCGCGAGCTGCAGCTCCGAAGGAGCTGTGGTTCGCCACAGCTGCTAAGGCTACTATGAAGCCAGTCTATACATCTACAACATCTATCAACGGCTATTTTTCTACAGTCATGCTCTGCGGGACCAGGTTTCAAACCTTGGCCAATTGCTTTTGAACACTTGTGGGGCCTTATGCTGTGTTTGAACAGGGGCACAGGGGCAATTTTTAAACCGTCCTTTTTGCGGCAAGCATCGTATGCAGGCGCCAAGCTCCACCAAGAATCGGCTCCCCCCCCCCCCCGCCCCCCCCCCCCCCCGCGCGACGGGTTGACATTGAGCCGGCATTTCTTGCACGCTGCAGACGGCGCGAGCACCAAAGCGGCCACGAACCCTCACACACCAGCAAGCANCCCCCCCCCCGGCCACCCCCGCCTCTGGACGGATTGTTAGACTTGTAGCCGGAATTTCTTGCCAGACGAAGAGCGACCATGCAAATCTTGCACGAAGAACCCTAAACCCCTGAGTAGCAGCCCCAGGAGGGCCTGCTCGGGTTCGCAACGTGCACACGATGCCTGCTGCAGCGCTTCAACTCCAGTCTCAATAGGCTCGAGAGGTGGCAGGTATTGAGCAGAGGCGAAGTAATGTAGGGGTCTGAATATAGCTGATTGGTATTCCCTTCTAGTCCGTCTACATAAATGTAATCGATATATGGGTGTGTGTGTGTGTGGGTGTATACATAATTATATATATATATATATCATACAGTATGTCACACCAACCCTATTCTAAGGCTCCTATATTAGCCTGTTCAGTGGTGGTGAGCCCGCCAACGATTGCGGGCTTGATCCGTTGACGGCTTGCATCAGGAGGCCAACCCCTAAACCCTGAAAGCAGACTCGATGGCCGAACCTCTCAGATCCCTAGCATGTATCCGAGGGGTCTTTATTTATCAGACGGATTCTGAGGAGGCAAATGTACCGCTTATGAAATGGGACCTGCAAGGGGACAATATTAGTAATTAGTTTCTAAGGCCGATGTATTTGGATATATATATATATATGCACGTACATATAAATATATGTACATATATATATATATGTACAAGTGTCTGTACGTACTGTGCAGTAGGAACAGAGGCACATATCTGCTACCCCTGTTCCAGGACACCATTAACACAGCGAAACTGTAAAGGGAGCCAAGCAAAACTATAGGGTTTAGAGTTTCGGGTTTTTCGTGTTTAGAGTATAGGTATCCCAGTAGTACCGTTTTGCCCTTTTCATTTGAGGGTCAGCATATCAAAATCGAATAGTAGAAAAGTCGGACCCTTATTATCAACGGGCTCTTGGGGAACCTAGAGAAGTGGCTTACAAGGTGGTGTACAGTTGGTAGTTGAAGCAGTTCGAAGCTGTAATAAAGACAGTGGCAAGGTTCTCCCAACCCTACCTGCTTAAAACAAGGTAAATGTACCAGTTTTGTGAGGGTCATGTTCTAGGTTTAGAGTACATTGGCTGCTCTAGGTAGACCCTGAGCATCTTAGCGACCCTAGGCAATGAGCATAGCAGTATATTTCAGGATGTGATGGAAGTGTCAAGTCACCAGCCATTGCGAGCCCTAGTGCAGTATGCCTGCAAAGCCCAAAAGGCCACCCTAACCCCAAACGCTAACGATCCACAAGTCTTGCAGACCGTCATGTCGGGACTCGAGAGTAGGGTGTCCCCATTAATTAATTAAGGCCTGCAGTGCACGTTGTGCATCATGGTTCTCCGGCCTTTCCAGACACTGAGGGTTTAGGATTTTGGAGTTCAGGAGAGAAGTGAGCTTTCGATGCTTGCATGTCGGATGTGATGTTCCAGCTTATATCCTGAACCGTGACCTTGCCGATTGTATGTGTGCTCACGCTCACAAATATACATATAAACACATTCATAGAAGATAGGCATATACACTTAAAATATGTTTGTATGTGTGTATATACGTATATACATATATGTTTCTGTGTGTATGCAATCTAGTATCAGGACTTCTGGGTGATCAAGATGGGGAATCCTGAGGCCATAGACTTTCAACTCCAAAAGACTCAAGCCCGGCAGTGCAGGGGTTTAAGGGTTTAGGGTTTAGGGTTTTGGGGACTCTAAACCCCAAAAGACTCAAGTTCTGTTTCGTCCATCCGGAGAGCCAGTCCGCAGGCACTCGCGCTAGCATGTCTGAGGCATGAGCACTGCTCGTTTCCTGAACGTATACTTTCGTTGAAAATGATTGGAAGAGGGTAGAGGAAGGTTAGTAGTGTAGTAGTGTTTAGTGCTTTATGGTTTAATTAGGGTTTAGGTGTTATTTCAGTTCCAGAAATTCCCCAACCAAGCATGAACCATCGGAGTTTGACAGTTTGAAGCCTTGACGCCAACCTTGAGTCCTAGCCCCTTGAGGGTGTTCCTTGAAACAATTTAGGGTAGGGTTTAGGGTTTAGTACCACAAGGGTTCCTTGGACTTTCAAACCCAGCCCCCTCTCGGGTTTTATTTGCGTCTCAGCGTCTTTCCTCAGAACCTTACGCCCTACGAACATTAGAGCCGGTGCGGTTATTCTGCCCATACACCAGGGGCCTAAACCCTAAGCCCAAAAACCCTAAACCTCCAACTCCTAAACCCTAAACCCTACCCCCCCCCCNACCCCCCCCCCCCCCCCCCCACAGTAAATCCTGAACCCTGTGCCCGAAACCCGCGGTCCACATAAGCTCAACCCCCGACCGTACACAGACCATACATGTTGCCTGTCTCCAAACTTTCACATATATATATACATGCAGAGATAGACACGAATGCATGCATATAAATAGATAAGTATATATATATATGTATGTATGTATGTATGTATATTTATGTGTGTACATGTGTGTACATGTGTATATACACACACCTGCACACACACACACACACACACACGCACACACGCACACACACACACACGCACACACGCACACACACACACACACACACACCCGCGCGCGCGCACACTTACAGGGCATAAAGAATCGTAACCCGCCGTCTATCATGGGGGCTTCTATAGCTAGGTCCTTCCAGTGCGTTGGGAATGCGCACACTTCTTGCACGGAAGCACCGAAACTGTAGAGCCTTGAATTGTAAAGTCTGAAACCCGGAATCTGGATATCCGGACACCCTAAGTGTCGAAGACCTCAGGTAGCCCAAATCCAGAAGCCTGACGCTAGCTGCCATAATTCCCGTACCTGAGAAACCTTTATGCTCTACTCAATACCCGAAGCCCAAAACCTTGAACACACTAAGCCCAGAGTGCCCTCAGCTTGAAACCATGGAACCCAAAACCCAAAACCAAGAACGACCCTAAATAATCGCTTAAGTTCACCATCAGTCATAGGCTTGCAAGTGCCAAGCCCTTAGCGCAGACCTGGCTCAAGAAAGACCTTCAAGGGGTCACTTTCCGCAAAACCCAGGTATTCAGGCCCGGCGCCGCTTGGGATTCAGGGGCCAATAATATGTAGGGGCCTGATCATGTAGTGCTTGTTATGAATCTCCAGGGTTCCTGGGGAACAGTCATAGTATATAACATGTAACCCAAACCCGAAGGGTCCATGTACCCAAATAGTATATACATTGGCCCCAAAGTACCTACACAGGGACTACTTTAAGGCCAAAGTATACTATTTGGGGACATGGACCCTTAGGGAAAACCGTATTCTAGCCCTCGTGGCGCCTCCTTTCCTGTAGATTTCCCAAGGTTTGGGTGCGGAGTCTTTCTGCTGCTGCTGCTGCTGGGTTCACTGGGTTCAGGGTTTAGGGGTTCTGCTTTCGTAGGTCATGGACGTTCTGTAGTCACAGGTGCATTTGCGTTGGCTTTGTTGTGGCCAAGAGGGTGACCCTAAGCCGTACACCCTAAAGCCTACACCCTAAAGACTTGAAGGTCGCAGAGCCTCGCTTGCGGGGGTTTGGCCAGCACTGGTTTTTAACTTCTGGTTGTGGCCGGCAGGCAGATTTGGTGCAATGGGTTTCGTTTCGGGCACATACGATTGGACCTAAACCCAAACCCTTCAAACAAAACAACCCTAACCCATAAGCCGTACAAAGCGGGAAAAGCCGAATCGACAGATCGGCCAGGTGCTTGAGGAGCAATGAGCCTTGGCTGACAATAAGTTGACATCACCTAAACCTGTAACCCTTAACTCTAAGCCCTAAACCCTTAAACCTTAAAACTCTAAATTCAAGGCCTTTGCCTTTTGCACGATTCAATACGCCTTTTCTGCTTCCTTAGGCTTCGGAAGCCTACCTTTGTAGCAGCTTGCCTGGACCCCAAAAGTAATGTAGGGACCTCAATATAATTAGCTATACTATTTTGGGGGTTCCTTATTATAACTATAGTATAATTATAGTGGATGATTGAGGCGCCACAAGTATGCAGAACAGTAGCATCTTAAAGGTGATGCTCCAGTATTTTGCCTAATTTCGGGGTGGTTCAGGGAGGGCAAACAAGGCTTGGCAGTTTGCCTACTCCGCAGCTCCCTTCAAGTCACCACCCCGAGGTTGAAGCATGAAGATTAAACAGAACGATTCACCGACAGACGAGAAAGCAATCCCTAAACAGTTTCCTGCCGAGCCCACAGAGCCACTAAACCCTAAACTAAGCATCGAAAGCCCTAAACCTACAAAGCTTGGTAAACCCGCAAGTAAGACCCCCAAAGCCCCGATACCGGTGCCAAAAAACTACAGAGCTTTTTTATTTTGGGGAATGCTGCAACTAATCTTGCCGACACCATATCACACACGCTCAACTCCGAACCCTAAACCGTGTAAACCCTAACCCTAAACCATCCAAGCCTAAAGCCCAGCAACGCCGAGGTCGCTGTCCATCCAATGGGGCATCCGGCGCACGGTGACTGGCTTCAACCCAAAGGAGCAGGCGAAGAGAGTTCTCGACATGAAGGCCACGGTTTAGGGCTTTGGGGTTTTTAGGGTTTAGGGGTTTAGGGTGTAGGGCTTCTATGGTGTAGGGTTTAGGGTTAAGGTATGCTTCGTACTTGCATGTGTTGTTGTTGATTTTGGTTGGCGTGAAGGGTCCTGAGCCCTATCTCTAAACCCTACAGCCCAAACCCCAGAACCCTTCAGCTCAAGAGGTCAGTGCGGGGTGTCTCGGACGTTGTGTCGATTGAACTCACCGGCTTGCTTGACCACCAACAATAAACGTATGCATGCATGCATGCATGCATGCATGCAAAGCAAGAAAGCATGGATGGATGGATGGATGGATGGATGCATGGGTGGATGGGTGTATTGCTACATGACTTGTTGTGTGTGCATATACATATATATATATATATATATATATATATCTGCACGTATAGGCTTGATTTCAACATACGGATTTACGCGTTTGAATCGCTCATGCGCCTCAGTTTCAAGGGCATCGTGTCTCTCAGGCGTCGGGGGCCAGGAAATGAATCTTACTCATGGCGACAGACGGAGCCCAAAGGGTCCAAGTAATAGTATAGTATATGGGTGGTTGTCGAAATTATGGTCCCTTTTTGGCTCCTTATTATAATACGGCACCTATTATTTAGGGTACCCAAAAAGGGGCCATAATTTTGACAACTACCCAATATACTTTGGGGACCCAAATACCTACTAAGTACCTACTATGATGGTACTTGGAGCCTTTGGGGAGGCGAGGCGACACACCCGTAAGCCCTGAACCCTAAGCCCTAAACCGTGCTGCTGCTATGTTGGAAGGCCTTCGTTGCAGAACTCCTGGGCACCATGATGCTGTGCACAGTGGGCTGCGGAAGCTTGGTTGAATCAACTTATAAACCCTGAAACACTGAAAGCCTAAGCCCTAGGCCCTGCAATTCAAAAACACAAGCCAAGCTTATCCTATAATATAGAGGCCTAGATAATTACCAATACTTTTGTGGGGTTCCTTATTATGATTATTGTCTTTATAGTATAGTCTTTATAGTATAAAGTATAATGGGCCCCAAACCCTATTCTAATTATCAAGGCCGCTATATTATCGAGTTTCTGAAAGAATCGTTTGTGTTAGCATCCCCACGCCGTTTGCCAGGGCCTGAGGGGCATTGTCATTTTGATTCCTCGGGTCACCCGAGTATATAATCATAATACGAAGCCCTTCCATGAGGTGGTTTTAATTGTAGTTTAGGGGGTTTTGTGTGTGTGTATATATATATATATATACAATATGTATGATGTGGCTTTCTTGCGTGAGGTTTATTGTTTAGGGATCGCAGCCTTGAGCTGATCGGCTCGCTTCGCTGGGTGTGTTTTACTCGTCGCCCTTACACTGAGACAGGGGCGAGTGTGTGGCACACCTAAACCCTAAACCCTAAACCCCTAAACCCTAAACCCTAAACCCCTGAACCCTAAACCCTAAACCTTGGTGCAGAACGAAGAGATGGAAGCTGCCCCGCCCTCCTCGTCGGCTGAACCCAGCCCTGCGCCAGATTTTGTGTTGTGTGAATGTTTCTGATCCACGTACCCAAAGAGGGCTTCTGCCGAAAGCCAACAAGAGAACCCCCAACCACACATAACCTTGAAGCTTGGAGAATTAAAAGTAAACCCTGGGTCCGAAGCCCTTAGCCCTACAGTTACACCCTAAATGTTCCTACGGTAGGACTGACCACTGAGGTGCGGCAATGGCCTATGGGCCAGTGAACGGTCCCACTCGCCTCGTCGTTGCGTTCGCCTTTGGCATGTCAGTGCTGGCCCGATACCCAGGATTTTGGAGATGGAGATAATTACAGGAGCCTTTACATATCAGTTGCTTTTTTTTGGTATCCCAGGCGAGGTATTCGGGCGCAATTCGCTGCGGTCACAATTCTGCCGTGCACGTGTACACACACAGAGAAAGACACGAACACACATGCACACACGCATGCGCATATATAAACATATGCATATACATGTATATGTATATACCGACATAAACACATAGACACATACACATGCATGCACAGATGTATGCACAACCTACAGGATCTTTCAACGGAGCCACGGTCATGCCAGTAACAGAAATCAGAATACATCAAAACTTGAACCGTAAACACGAAAGCATTTGGGATGTAGTAGGATGTTGGGTATTTTTGTTTCAGCCCGAACCTTAGATGCAGGAGTTTCAGGGTATACAGAACGTTCATTTAGGATGCCGACTTAAAAGCAACAAAGCAAATTCATGAACCCCACACCATAACTCCCAAATTCTCACCTCGGAATCCAAGGCCAGCGGCCCACAACCTAAGCCCCTCAATTCTAGCCCTTTACCCCTCCTTCCTGTGTTGATCGGAGACCCCATTGAATCAGCCCTGATGCCGGCAGAAGCCTTGGGTTCTCAAAAGAAAAGCCGATCGTCCCCAAACCCACCGACAACACCTACAGACCAAAAACCTTTCCCAGTCGATTGCGTATTCCGTCGGCCACCATTCCGGGGGACAGTTGAATCCGGCGGTGACGCTTTCGCCACTCGGCCCATGTTCGGTCAAAGGGCTCAAAGGGTGGGATGCAGGTAGGTAGCCTTATAGTAGAAGCCTGAAAGTTGGAACATCAATATCCTCATGCCCTTAAGGTAGAGTATAGGGGATCCTAGCACAAATCCTCCTAAACCCATGTTCCAACTTTCTGGGGTTCACTGTAAGCCAAACCCGTTCCTGAAGGTGATTAGGATTAAGGAATGAGAAGGAGCTTACAAAGGGGGAATTAAGAAACCCAAATCCCTAAGATTTAAAAGGGATTCGGATTCCTTCAACAAGTTTCTACTTTGGGACTTCACCACTTAATTACTTCATCACACCCCTCCAAGGAAGGTACTTGCTATAGCTTGGTCAGATTCTTCTGACGGTTAATCCTAACCCCTAAGCCCTTTTGAGGGTTTGGGTTCCCTCATTCCTTGTTGCGGCGGCCAGGGCTTGGTGGTCATGGTAGATAGCTTCAGACATCCGCTCTTCGAGCATTCCTTAAGGAGCAAATGACCCTGAAGACTAGGGGCCCTATAATACTGTGAGTCAGTATGTTCTTTGAACCTGAAACGCTTTTAGGGCTGATGTCGTCCGTAAGGTCAGACATATTGTTTCGGGCGTTTCAAGAAATCGCGACTCGAGAGTTTAGAGCCAATGGGTGTTTTGTTTTGAGACGGTTTAGGGTTTAGGGCCGTAGGGTTACCCGGGCATTGACGGATGCATGTGATGGCCAGCCCGTTCAGAAAAGACCTCACACTGTGGTAATGGTGATGGTTGCCAAGACCTAGGCCCCACAACCCTACTCAATGTTAAGGCTGATAGCTGCGCATGGGGATTCCCTTTGCTTTTACCTCAGGTTTGTCTTAATGTCATTGCTAGGCCGCTTTTGGCTTGGGTCTGGAACGGATTCAGGCAACAAGTTTGTAGACCCGGGATCGAACAAGGATCCCGAAACAAGGCACCCCTAAGTGTAACAGCACCCCATGGTCTTGCGGGGCATCGATAGGGATGTGGAAGCCACCTTCTGAATCTTTCGGGCTCGGTGGAGGGTTTTGGGGGGGTATTCGTCCGAAGTGCCGGTAGTTCGGCTTCTGGAAACGAGGGGCTTCTTCAGAGAGTTTGGGGTTCCGGGGGTTGAGGATCCAGGGTTTATAGGATTTGGGGTATAACGGGTTTCTGATAAAAAGGCTTCTGATGAGTTTTGCATATATAATGTATAGGGGCCGAAAAAAACTCGCAAGGGCTCGTAAACATACCTAAGGTACCCTTGAAACCACTGAGCCAAGCTCCTGAATCGCCCAGGTTGGTGTTGGGAAAGGCTGTGCCGTGGTATCAAGGCACGTGGGTAGTTGTCAAAAGTCAAAATTAAGGTCCCTTTTTGGGTACCCTAAACATTAGGTGCCGTACTACAATAGGGACCCCCAAAAGGGACCCTAATTTTGACAACCGCCCACATGGGGGGAGAACGTTCCGACCCTGAAAAGGCCCTGATTTCTCAACCCTCCTTGCTTGGAATGCATGACTTTGCGGTCCTTACATGATGCCCGTTTCGTTCTATGGGTGGTGTTGCTGCCAAAGTCTTAGGTTTCCACATGCAGATTTAGAGGTTCTCGAAAAAGTGAGGACTGATACTGCTTAGTAGCTGGTGCAAGGCAGCACTCATGCCCTCAGTCGCATGCTTGCAACAAAAGCCAAAATCTTCAGACAAGCATGCTGTGAGTATTGGTACTGTCGCCGCTGCCATAGCGCTAGCAGCAGCAGCAGCAAGCAGCAGCAGCAGCAGCAGCACCGGCGGCGGCAACGGCAACGGCAGCAACAGCGCTGCTTCTGCAGTTACATGTAATCAGACTGTTGTTACAGATACTATCTCATGATGCTTGCTGCTATTCCCACTTCTGGTCCTACCACGCCGGGGCCGACGACGACGACGCCGACGACGACTGCTACTACGACTAGGACTCGTAACTAGCATTGCGATCACTTCGCTGCCTGCGAGGAGAGATTACAAGGCTATGGAAGCTTCGACAGAAGCTCCTGCCTTCTTGCAAACCCTAAGCCCTAAGCCCCTAAACCCTAAACCCTTCTTCCCGGCAGGTCTTCTCAATTTCGTGGCACAGATGATCGGCTCGCTGTTGGCTGGGGGTCTGCTTTGTGTGCTTGGACTGCAGTTCCCAAAGGGTCCAAAGTACCCAAATAGTAGAAGGTGCGTTAGGGCCAAACCATATACTATATCAGTACACGGACCCTTTATGGCTACACCTCGATCGAATCTCTCCATCGAGGTCATCTATCCCTGCGAAGCAGACTTGACCACGAACCTGGCATCGAATATGGCGAGTCCAGGCGCCTCGGTGAAAGGGTTGTTTACGATTCTGGTTTGTTTACCCAAAGGGTCCAAGTACCATCATAGTAGGTACTTAGTAGGTATTTGGGTCCCCAAAGTATATACCATACTATTACTTGGACCCTTTGGGTTAGGGTTTAGTAGGGTTGGGGGCTTGAAGGGGAACTTTGAACCTCGCATCCAACCTCGCGGCAGCGTTATGGAAGGGCCTTAGTTTTTAGTACAGTGCTTCCTTTATCAACCTGTTTCTGGGCTCCGCTTAGGCAAATATTTCCAAACAGTCGATGACACGGTTAAAACACGACTAGAGGCACCCTAAACCCTAAACCCCAAACCTGTTACGAAGTGGGAGCCCGAGGGTGTTACAGACTTTCGCTGTTCCCTGCAGTTCTGCCTGTTCTTGTTCTGCGGTGAGCCCCAACTGCTGCCTGTAAGGGCTCTCAGGCCTTCATACGTCAGGTTTGCGGGACAGGGCGAGGATTGTCAGGTCCCAAGGGAAATTTAGGGCCAATTTAGGGTTTGCATGCTTCGCCGCAATGTCCTGAGAAAGAGGCGCTTAGGTGTATGGAGGCTTGACGTATGTGTATGCATACATACATCGTCGTAAACGGACGTGATTTCCAACGAGTCCTAATCGAAGTTCAATTGTAGTAAGATACGACGGTGCCATGATTGGCCAGCACGATATTGCAGGTCGCGAGAGACTCTTGGAAATGTCAGATAAGGTAGTACGGATCCTCAAGGAGGCGGCCTTAATAGATTATGGTTAAGGTTTACGGGACCCTTACTCCCAAAGGGTCCAAGTATTAGTATAGTATATACTTTGGGGACCCAAATACCTACTAAGTACCTACTATGATAGTACTTGGACCCTTTGGGACTGGAGTCTCGAGGTTATGACGTCCAGCATCTTTCATGCATCATTGGCAGGTTTACGTTATTTGCTCCTCTTACCTGCAAGATCCATCAAGAACGTGCGGTCTGAGTGCCATAAAGGATTGACAGCCCTAACCCTAAGCCCTAAACCTTTAGGGTTTAGGGTTTAGGGGCCCTTATCTCGAAAATGAGCATAAGTTCTTTGTGCGCAGGATACACAGATGTCCAGTGCGTCATTGCTGCCGCTCGACTCACGAGTTCAGAAGCTTTTGAGAATCGCTTGTCCGTCGATTCCTCCCGGTTCCTTCTTCTAAGCGCACCAGAACACGTCCCAGAATCCTATTCCGTGAACTGTTTAGGCCTCTTAGGTTCATGCCAACAGAGCCCCCTGCCTGTTTTCGAGTAATGAATGTTCTCAATCTCCATAAGGCTTGTTCTCATATTAAAGATATACGCCTTGATTTCCATGTCGTTTAATTAACCCTGCCAGGAGTCTTGTTTCTTGTAAGTATTCGGTGTACCATACTCCAGAGTCCGCATCATCATCGTCCTACTTCACGGTTTCACGCCAGCATCCCCCATGTTCTTGAAACTCCGACATCCTCCACATCCGAAGTGCAATCTTCTCTCGAGCTGCAGTCTTAGACGCACATGTTCTGTTGTCATCGTAGGCTCTGAGCCGGGTGCCGAGCTGCCGTTGAAACGAAGGTTACTATACTGACCATACTGCCACAACTGTGAGCACCATCACCATCACAACGACACGAACTAAATGAATCAAAGTGCAGTAACAAGAACAACAGAAATAGTGCAGCAGCAGCAGCACCAACAACAGCAGCATCAACCCGCACGACCAAAAGACTACCATCACAGCGAGCAGGAACAACACCACCAAAGCCGAAGGCATGAAACACATTCTTAGGCAGACCCCAGACACACACACACCCACACACACGCACACGCACACGCACACGCACACGCACACGCACACACACACACACACACATATATATATATATATATACATGCGCGCGAAACAAAATCAAAGTAAGAAAGGCAGCACCCACACAAACACAAACAAGCAACTGCAAGCACATAAAAGTCAGCAACAGCAAATATCCCCCAAACGGTCTAAGCCCTCCACACGAACATCCACGAAATCAATCCAAAGGATTCGCAAACCCTGAACCCGAAAGTCCTAAGCTGCTAACTCCCCAAAACATTTTAGCGCTTCGGGTCTAAACCCTGAACCGATGATATACCCCAATCCTGATCCATCCTAAATGGGGGTGTCCATAGGGGACCCGAATATAGTACCTCAAATAGTAGGATTATAAGGACCCCCCAAATAAGGTACCCCTAATTTTCGGAAACTCTAAACCCTAAACCCTTTATAGAACCCTTATAGATCCCTTTAAGGACCCCTTAAAGGATTCCTTTAAAGGAAACTCCCAAATATCCCTACAGACTGAAGCGTAAATCCGCAATCCAGCGACACCGGAGCAAAGGAAGCCATGGGTACTTTCATGCTGTGTTTCACTGTCTGGGAGCACCTGGGCTTTCCTACAAAAGCTGGCCATTTGAGTTGAAGGAACAGGGATGAGGCTTTAGGTTTCAGGGTTTAGGGTTCCGGTTTAGGGTTCAGGGGTTTAGGGTTTAGGGCCTATTTTGGGAGTTGTGTTTTGTGGTTTCGGGCTTTCCCGCCCAATTGCCCGAAAATTTGCCCCGATCGGGCCCCATCGGCAAAGTCAGGGGCCCTCTCCGCAGGGGCTTTTTATCAAACCTGTGAGTCTGAACTTAATCCATAAGCCCAGCAACTAGGCGCGCCGTGAAAGGCACTCGGTTTTGTTAACGATCCAAGAAGCAGATCTCTTAAGGGGGTTGCTATAATTATAAAGTACCATTTAGTAGTATAGGGTTCCAAATGCGGGGATCTAGTTTTGGGTTCTTTCAGGGGGTCCGGATTTATCTTCAGCTGGGTGGATTCCAAGGAATGCAGTGACGCCAATCAGCAGCTGTGGCAAGAACGCATGCATTGCGACGCTTGGTGGTAAACTAGGTAGGCCTTTGGGACATTTTGTATTTCCAGTATTGGGCCTAGGATGATCTGTGTTGCAGATATTTTTGAAATGCTCTAAAGGACCAACCTAGTAAAAAATGACCTGAGCACTCAGTTTGCAATCCTTTTTCTGTAGTGTTTCGTTTACCTGCGGCTCTGGCCCCTGTTCCCCATAGTTCAGGAGTTTTACATTATTCGTCGAATCCTCTTATCAGCCGTGTCCTGCGAGGGTCAAAGGTATATGTTATATATGTACACAGACACAACCTAACTTGACCCTAAGGGTCAGTAGTCCTTAATCATGGCTTTTGAGTCTTAAAAAAGCCCCAAAAGTCCCATAATAGGGACCCTCAGTGTGACACAGAGGCAGCAGTGATTCAGGAGGCCAGTGTCCCTAAACCCCACTGCCGAAATCCGCATGGATTTCCGGAGTTCCTGTGACTCGACCTCAAGTTTCGTAATCCTTAGGAAACAATCCCTGAGGGCCCGTATAGTACTTAAATACTTAAATGGGCAGTACTTCAAGGCAAGAGTATGTACTATACGGGTCCATGGACCCTTATAGGGGTCTTAAGACTAGCTCACCTGCATATGGAGTACTTGGACCTCTGTTGGTTTAGGTCATCTCCGAAGGCTGGAAGAATGGAGCTTGGGGAGTGTGTGTGTGTGTGTGTGGATTTCGGGCATTAACATGCATTACGGGGTTCCTGCTACATTACCATAAAAAGGACATATTGTCATTTACGGTAGATCCCTACTTTTTGTTAACTTAGATAAAATGAAACTCCTTGACATGAACCCACATTGTCATTTAAGGTAGATCCCTCTGTATATTAACTTAAATAAAATAAAGCTTCTCAGCATGAACCCAGGTTGACCTACACTAAGCCCTAAAGCCTCTGGTTTCGCTGTTCCGGGCTTAGGTTCCAAGTCTTAGATCGTGGGGACCGGGGCCAATATAGCGATCCGAATGACTAGGGTTCAGGGCTTAGGGTTTAGGGTTCAGGGCTTAGGGTTTAGGGTTCAGGGCTTAGGGTTTAGGGTTCAGGGCTTAGGGTTTAGGGTTCAGGGCTTAGGGTTTAGGGTTTAGGGCTTAGGGTTTAGGGTTTAGGGTTCCGAGACTCCAACGACCCTTGACCAGGGAAAATACCTCAAGTTACAGTGCGGTGTCCACTTGTGGTTTTGACGACTCACTGCAGGATCGGTATGGCCGTCTTCGTTGGCGTGCTTACATTGCTTCCGGCTGCCCTGCATGACGATGGATTTTCAGGTTTTACCAGCTGTGCTGTTCCTTGTGAGAGTAGCAGTTATTTGTGTATATGCACATACACACATGCCGTGCACATAAATAGATACATAAATGTATATGTATGTATCTGTATATATTATACATATAGCTACCTACACAGTTATATGCAGCCATATACATGTACCTTGCTGGTAGTTGTCGTAGTAGTCCTAAATGATCCGCCAGTGTCGTAACAGTCGTAGCCATGCCTTCAAGCAACAACGTCTCCAGACCTTAAGGCGTAGAAGCAATACCCGCGCACCCTCACTGGTTTAAGAGTACCCCCCAAATACTCCCCAAAGGGTCCAAGTACTATCATAGAAGGTACTTAGTAGGTATTTGGGTCCCCAAAGTATATACTATACTAGTACTTGGACCCTTTGGGCTCGGATCTTGATCATGGCCGCTCCAGACAGAAGGCCCCTACATCGAAGGTTAACCCCAAATCCGAAGCTCCCATGCCGCTAACGCGCACCCTTGTAACACCCTTAAAAGAACCCTTAAGGAACCCTTAAAGGAACCCTTAAAAGGGACCCTTACAGGCGCAAGGAACCCTTAAATGAACGCTAAAGGGCTTGCAAGGAATCCTGGCTAGCGCAAGGCCTTGGCAGGGAGTCCTGTTGGGTTTAGTAGTTTTCAGTGTTTAGGGTTTAAGGTCTAGGCTTTAGGGTTTAGGGTTTTAGGGTTTAAATTTAGGGTTTCAGGGTTTAGAGTTGTAGGGTTTAGGGTTTAGGGTTTTAGGTGAAGGGTTTAGGGTTTACCGGAGTAGCTTTCGGGGTCTAGCCGATGTACATCCCAAAGCCTGAAGGTCTTCTGAGGTCATTAAACTCATAGAAACCCTAAACCCTAAACCCTGAACCCTAAACTCTAAATCCTAAACCCAACCCTCCCCCCCACACACCCTTAAAGATGCACTGAAATGCACTTAAAGGATCCCGCAGCCCTGCCTAGAGTAACCAATGTACCTTTTAAAACCGGGATAATATCAGTGGTAGATTTATCTCTCTATGTAAGCCCTATAAACCTTAAACCTTGAACCCTAAAAGTCTTCTGACGGCAAAGCCAACTCAACTTTAGGCAAGAAAAAGAAAGTCTTCTGAGGTCACGGGGTGCTCGATCAACCCGGCACGCTCCTTTGGCCCCGCTGTAGTGGCATCCTTGCGAGGCCTCCAGTTGGAGGGTCGGTGGACTTAATAAGTAGTCAGGGTTTAGGATTTAGGGTTTAGGGTTTTAGTTGCTTAAGGTCGTTATTTTGTAGAGTTATAGGTGCCATAACCCCAGATCTCACTTAGGGCGCTTATAACTGCACTTACCCTAAGGGTCCAAGTACCTAATAATCATATACTCTCCCAAATAGTAGCTTACATAACTACTATCCGAAGCCTAAGTACCTAATTATTGGGTCCTTTGGACCCTTAAGACCCCTTTAAAATCCTCTAAACCCCTTATGGAACCCTTTAAAGGAACCCTAATTATTGGATCCTTTGGACCCTTGGGGTTATTCCCTACTTACCGACCCTTCCTCTTCCGAGCCTCCCAGCCACTCTGGAGCTTCGAAGATTTTGTCCTTGTCGGGTTCCTTTGAAAGGGTTCCTTTACAAGGGTTCCTGTAAAAGGGGTTCCTTTAAAGGGGTGCCTTTAAGGGTTTTAGAAGGGCTCAATTAAAAGGGTTCCTTGAGGTTTAAGGTTTTCAGAAGTCTTTCGGTTGCCTTTTTCAGGTTTCGTTGAAGGGTTCCTAGAGGGCAGTATAAGGGCTTGGTGGTTGAAATAACATGGCTTGCAGAAGGGTTTCCATAACATCGAGTTGAACAAATGCAGGACGTTGAGTGGGAAAAGATTGAGAGTTTTGTTGCAGGGATTGTAGGGACCTTGCTTTCGGAGGTACGGTATTAGGGTTTAGGGTCTAAGGTGCATCAGCCTCCTTCTTAGACGTTATGTTGCTGCAGTCGCGAAGGCATGAACAACCCGGCTCAACTCTGAACTCCCGACCCTAAACCCTAAGTCCTGAACCCCACACCTGAAAACCCGATCCCGAAACCCTAAACCCAGAGGCTCCACATATACTACCAGTATGGAATTAGGTCCTTAAGACAATAATACGAATGGTCTCTTGGGAACTAATTCCAGAATGGTGATATAAATGGAGCCTCTAGGAGGGTTCTAAAAAAAATAATGGGTTCTATAAGGATCCCTTTAAGAAATGTCTTCAAGGGTACCTTTAGAGTTTATAGGGTTTAGGGCACCTTTAAGGGAGCTTCCAGGAAACCCTGCCGTCCCTGTGCCCTGGCATGTCTTCGTCCGATTGTTGTTCATACTCTTGATGGACAAAATCCTGCATTACCCATTATAAGGAATATACCATAATTCCTGCAGGATTTTGTCCATCAACCGTAGTTCCCGGAGGTACCGGAAGCACCAGAAGCTTTTACCATCCGAAGGGGGGTCTAATATAGGGGCTCAGATAAAAGCCCCTCTATTAGGGTTGGGGATCCAGAAGAGGAGCATTAAGCCAACAGAGGGATCTGGGGTCAGGGGCTTCGAAGAAGCCTCACTTCCTTTCTTCTTTGGTGTGTTTCCATCTCTCCGATGTAGTTACTTGCACACTCTACGTATAAAATTGAACAAATCTACATATATATATATATGTATATGTACATGTATTGCTACCCAGGTTTATACACACATAATTAGTCAGATGAGGAATGGCGACTAAGTAAGCATATAAACGAGTAAATGCATCCATGAAGAGATATACCTATATAATCGCATATCTAGACACAACCAGACATAGATGCACACCTCCTCTTAAGCACAGGTAGATCGACAGGCAGACTGATGGATAGATAGATAGTTAGGGAGGTAGAACTGTAAGTAGGTAGACACGTAGGTAGATATGTAGGCGGTAGGCAGGCAGGTAGGAGGTAGGTAGGTAGGGTAGGTAGGGAGGTAGGCACGTAGGTACATAGGTAGGTGGCTGCATATAGAAGTCAAAAATTGGATGTCATAGGTAGATTGATAGATAGAGATAGCGAAGGGCTGAGGTTGAGGATGGAGGTTGGTTGGCGCCAGGCTGCGACAACTACACCGCAGGTGGACTGGACGACTTGTGGATCATGTTGCTCGGCAATGGCTACGGTCCTCTTTTCATTAAGCATCTGCAGTTCACCCTATATGGTTCTACAGCCCTAAGCTCTATTCATTCCTAAAAGCCGGAACATTGAAATCAGAACTTCAAATTCTAGACCCTAATCCTATCTCTATGTCCTACTGTTCTCTCTGAACCAGTCCTAGGTGCGGAGAGCCCAACTACCCCGTAATGAAAAAATCTATGCTGGAAGTCCTAGCAAGAAGCCCCGTACCATTTAGAGTAGATGCCGCAATTAAGGGGAATTGGGCTTCTTAGGGAACCCCACAACCCTACAAGCGAAGTCCCGGAAAGCTCGGAACCTTTGATTCCTGGGATTCCTCGGTTTCGGGTCGAAGGCCGAGTGACTGGGGCAGTGTTCCACGGGTCAAACTATACATGCGCTTTAGAGTTTAGGGTTTTCGGGTTTTAGGGTTTATAGGGTTTAGGGTTTAGGGTTTAAGGTTTTAGGGTTTAGGGTTTAGGGTTTTAGGGTTTAGGGTTTAGGGTTTAGGGTTTTAGGGTTTAGGGTTTAGGGTTTAGGGTTTTAGGGTTTAGGGTTTAGGGTTTTAGGGTTTCGGGTGCTGTATGACTTTTATGAACCATGTTACTGGCTCTTCGTAGACTGGGGCACTAAAGGCTATGCATGGCTGATAACATCAACCGTAGCATGGATAAGATAGAGCAAAGGTATGTGCCTATGAATATACATTCGTATACAATCGTATATAAATAAGTATATATTTATATAAGTATATATGTATATATATATATATATACATACATACTTATATATATATGCACACGTATACAGTGTCAAAATATTCGACAACGACCCAGCGCTCTGTTGTCCAGCCGTCGAGGCTTGGTTCGTTTTGGAAAGACCGTCTTCGGTTTCGTGGCAAGCGGCACTTCATGACTGCCACAACATGACTTAAACCCTACCAGGCTCCTTTGGGTGTAGGGGCTTTGACGTTCTTCCCGCATGTTCCTGCTGATAATCTGGAAGCTGAAATAATTGCACAAAAGCGTGCCTTAGGGTTCCTTGATACGGTACCTGACACCCGAACTCTATTCGGAATATTCAGGACCCTATGCTAGCCTGATTTCGCAGCCGGTAACCACAAAACTACATCCCCAGCATAGCCCCGAAACCTAAAGCTCTAACGCACATACACACACACACACACCCGCCCGCACACACACACACACACTAACGAGCAACCCTAAATTCTAAACGAACAAAAAAGCTGCTCAGGTTCGTCGGCCCATTTCTTGGTGCGGCCGTCGCTGCACTCGCTCACCGGCCGTTTGTGCCCTCACAGTCAGAGATCGATTTCAAGACGCTTGTTATAACTTAGACCCCCCCCCCTATGGCCCTTTAATGGAGCCCTTATGGTCTTTAATCGTGGGTATTTGGGGAGTTGGGGGTTCTAGGATGGGTTTAGGGTCTAGGGCTGGAGGTTTGGCGTTTATAGGGCTCATAGGCTTCATGTTCAGGATCAGAAAGTCTTGGTGATAAGACTTGTGCTTCGGGACCCATAGATCAGGATATCCTGACCTTTCCAGCACCGGGGTTTCTGCAGATTGTCCTTGTTGATCTTGCTCAGCCTTCTTATGTTTTTGGGCTCCATTTACGGCTTCTGCCAGAATACGGGGAAGTTGTACCCGTAGGGGTTAATCTGTGATGAATGGGTTTGGGCTGCAGGGCTCGTTGTACATTGTGGTTCCGATTCACGAGGTTAGGGTTGTCGGCTTTTTCGGGAGAGGGCTGGCGATCATCGTAGAATCGGGTCTGTGACGATCTGCCTTGCTTCGGTTTCTAAGTTCGTTTTTGGCAAGTCTGGACTAAAACCATTTTCCCCTTTGCAGAGTCACTACAGTACAGTAGGAGCACTGCCCAGTAGGGTTTAGGCTTCAGGGTTTATGGGCATTAGACTGATCTCGGCGACAGGGCGGCATTCATTCCGGTCCTGGCAACCCCTGCGGCTCCTCCGGAAGGGGCTATAGTCGTAAGAGCTGTCTTGCACCTCAGACCCCGAACTGCCTGTAAGGAAAAACGGAGGCGCCAAGACGCACCTTGCCAGCATGCAGAACGCCAAATGGAGTTCACAGATGTTGAACCCCAGAGGTCCAATATGAATATAATAAGCAGACAAGATCAATCAATAATAGATAAACAAGTGTGTGTGTGTGCGTATCCATAATATATATATATATATGTATATATATATATATATATGTATATATATACACATACATATATACATATATACATATATACGTATATACATATATACATATATACATATATACATATATACATATATACATTTATACATTTATACATATACACATATATATATACATATATATATATATACATATATGCATATATATATATATATATGCATACATATACACACGCAAGGTCCGTCGTCAAGCATAGTCATGGTCTTTCGGGGCCCTCGTTCCACTGCGTAGTTATGGGTGGAGCCTCTTAGGACTCTAGTTTCCCTGTGGATCCATGTACCCAAAGAGGGTTCCTTTAAGGGTTCTGTAGGGTTTAGGGTATAAGGGTCTATGTACCCAAATAGCATATACTTTGGCCTTAAAGTACTCCCTATGTAGATACATTGGGCCCAAAGTATATACTCTTTGGGCACATGGACCCTTAGTGTATTCTTTAATCCCCAGATGTCAGCTCAACAGTCGTCATGCAGGACTCCTTTTAAGGGTCTAGGGGTTTATAAATAGGGGTTACGGTTTTAGGGTTTAGGGATTTAGGGGTTCAGGCTTTAGGGTTACAGACCCTCAAGTCCGAAATCCGAAGCCAAAGAGGCCCCAATCTCTACCCGTAGGCCCCATAGTACTGTTGATGGACAAAATCCTGCATTACCCGTTATAAGGAATATACCATAATTCCCATAGTTTAGAGTCCTTAAGGTCATGCAGGATTTTGTCCATCAACAGTAGTTCCTTTGTGGGGGTTCATATTTAGAATCCTATAAGAAAATCCCCAAAAGGAACTACTATGGGGCCTATGGGTAAAGCCTAAAGAGCAACGGAGTCTTAGGGCTTTCAAGGTCCCCAGGCTTCAGGAAGCGACAAAGCAGCTCTGCATTGCAACGCCAACTTGCAAGTCCCCGCGAAGCCCAGACAGCTTTCTTTGTAGCTAGGGTCTAGGATTTATAGGATTTAGGGTTCAGGGTGTTTAGATTTTAGGGGTGTGGGGTAGTAGGATTCCGAGTATGGGCCCTTCTAGAAGCACTGACTTGGCTGTAGGTGAGCGCCACACGTCAGTTTTAACTAGTCGCAAGACTGATAGTGCCGCTGACCTACTGGTGAACAAACACTCTGCCTCGAAACCCTACATCCTATTTCCAAACTCTGTGGGCTCTACACCCGTACGTTGGAAAAACTTGCACGATTCACAGGCTCCACAGCCTCAACCCGTGGCCCTTGAAGTCACCGAAGCAGACCCCTTAAGCCCAGCCCAAACTTCCGAAACCCTTACGGACCGGTCCTAAGTACATGTCATAACAATGTATAGTAGAATGTAGGTTTCTATAGTCGGAATCAATATTATGACCTGGGCAAGTATCCCCCATCACTGCAGTTAGGACCCTATGGGATAGTAACCTCATAGAGCGATATAGAGCGGCTCATTAGAGGAACCCTTAAACCCTAACTCCTGCAATCAACCCTAAATCCTGAACCCGAAACCCCTAGACCCTAGCCCCTAAACCTCTTCAGCAATCCTAAACTGGAAACCCTTAGACCCAAACCCCCAAACCTCCTCAGCAATCCTAAACCCGACAGCCTAGACCTAAACCCCCCAAGCCCCAACCCCTAACCCCTAAACCTCCTCAGCCACCCTAACCCTAAACCCTAAACCGCCTGAATTCAGGGCCCCGCCGCTCCCGGAGAACCCCCCGCCCGGTGTGGGCCGCGTGATGGACCTCTGAGCTGGTGAGCTGACATCATCAAGCCCCTCAAATCCTAAAGAGCTGTATGGATTAAGGGTTTCAGGGTTTACTTGATGTAGGGTTAAGGGTTCAGGGTTTTAGGGTTCAGGGTCAGGGTTTAGGGTATCCTAAGTACCTATAAAGTAGAAGCCGGCAAATTGGAACATCAGTATTCTGATGCTCTTAAGGTACAGTACAGGGGATCCCAGCACGAATCATCCTATACCCATGTTCCAGCTTCAAACTTGTGTTCTCTAGTAGTACCCCTTTGCCCTTTTCATTTGAGGGTTCCAACCGTTAAAACTGAATACCAGGAAAAGGATACCCCTAGGCTAGTGTCACTTGACACCGGGCAACCTAGAAGTCCTAAGTACCTACTGTTGATGGACAAAATCCTGCATTACCCATTATAAGGAATATACCATAATTCCCATAGTTTAGGGTCCTTAGGGTCATGCAGGATTTTGTCCATCAACAGTAGTATAAGGGTTTAGGGTTCACGGCTTAGGGTTTTAACCCTTTAACTTGCCCGAACCATAATTATAGTAACTCCTAATATGGCGATCCAATTTTCTGCCATAAAGGGTGGAGGGTAGAGGAGTGTGTAGGGTGCAGGGATTTTCATCATAAGGGGTAGAATCTAGAGGAGAGCGTATAGGGATTGTAAGCTGTAGGGCCTGTAAAAGGTTCAGGGCTCAGGGCTTACAGGGTTTGCCGGATGTTTGGGGTTGGGTGTTTGGGAAATCATTATGACGAAGAGGCTCCATATATGGTACCATTATGGAATTAGGCCCCAAAAGACCATCTTTATCAGGGTTTTAGGGACCTAATTCCAGAATGGTACTATATATATATATGTATGGAGTCTCTAGGGGACTTGGTTTGCTAGGTGTTGGAGGCTTAGCATTGAGTGGCCTAATGGTTTGCGTATGCACGTTGGGGCTTCATGAGGAGAACACTCAGCCGGACAAGAGATTCGTCCACCACCTCTCCAAACTCGAAACGGCCGGAAAGAAACGCTAGTTCCCCTGCGATTGTAGCTGCTGTTGCTGCTACGGCTTGCTGCTCCCACGACCACGACCGCCAGTGCGCGCACCACTACCGCAACCGCTCCCACTACCACAGGCACTTGAACTGCCACTGTTACTACCACTACGACGACGACGACGATGACCTGTGGTACTACAACTGCTGCTGCCGCTGCTACTACTACTACTACTGCTACTTCTGTTTTTTCTTCTACTTCTTTTTCTACTTCTTCTACTTCTTTTTCTACTTCTTCTACTTCTACTACTAGCCCTACTATTACTACCCCGACATCTACATACCCGCAGTATGACTCCAATTACTGTGCGCATATAGTCTTGAGGCTGAACCGTAAACCCTACAAGCAGCATGGTGTGGAATCTCTCTTGTCCCAGTCTCTTTTAAATTGCGGCAGTGAGCATTTTGTAATTTGTTCTACCCCAATTAAGGTACTTATAACCATACTTACTAAGTCCCATGATCCTCCAAGTAGGGTTTAGAGCGTAGGGGTTTGGGGCATAGGGTTAAGGGGTTTGGGGTTTAGGGTTTATTTGCAGCTTGGCAGTTTGGGAGTGTAGGACTCGTGATTTTTGGTTTGGGGTTTTGGACTGCGTCGCTTGCAGCGAGGCACTTGGTGCTTTTTGTTTCTAACATAAGCTTGGGCTGCACAAGACTGGGTTCTTGTTTATAATAGGGTTCTATAGTAAATCATATGGTTTCCTTATCATTGTAACTTATTTTAAATCGCTTAACACAAACCCAGAGGATGGTTGCATCCGACGAGCATATCGCATCGAGTTTCTTTTTGCTGCGCTGAAAGAATCCTTAACCGTTTGCGCCGAACCAGAACAACAGGGATTAGATCAACAGGGCTTATATGTAAAGGGCCCAAAACCTTATTTATGTTCGTATTTGGCAAACTTTGTCTTTATTTGTTT
>BGNK01002839.1:351-83932 GCA_003297005.1 Symbiodinium sp. clade A Y106
CGATTTTAAACCGAAGAAGCAAGAAAACAGAAAAACCAAAAAAATAGAGAAACCAAAACATTCTGGTTTCTAGATATAAACCAAAATAAACCCCTACAAACCAATGTCTAGGTATGTACATACACACATTTTTTTAGTGCTGGTTAAACGAATTCGGAGATAAGCTTCAAGGGTGTTGCAGAGACTGCTAGGGTCGCTGTGCGCAGTGGCGGTTAATCCTGTTCTGTGGCAGCTCAGTTAAGTGTTCTTGATCATACCCCGTAGAAGCATGAGGGAGGGGGACCCTCCCCAACCACAACCACCCCCTATGGCCCTATGTTGTGTGTCCGTGGTGGCGGGTGATTCCTGCGTTTGAGTGATACTTTGGCTGTGGGTTGTGCCTTCGCCGCACCCGGTGAATTGCTTGACTTGCTTGTGTACGTGACTGGACTGATGTGCGTGACAGTGTGTGACCCCAAGTTCACTTCAGGTTCTTATGGGCTGTGCATTCTCCCAAGTGCAAGCTTCGTCGAGGGCCTTCGGAAGCCGCCATACTCTATACAAACACTTAGATAGTATAGACATTGTAGCACAGTTGCAGGCATGCATGTATGAATCTATGTACGTACGTGAGGCGGAATGTGCAAGAGTCAACTTTCCATCGTGGGGTGGGGTTGAACAGATTTGCAGCCTTCCGCCTCGAGGATAGACCACGGTCAGTCGCTGCCCAGCAACTCGTCCGGGAGCACTTCTGGAGCTGCTCGACCAATGTGCATGAACCCACATGCATCTGAAGACATGCAGCCTGCTATGGAACACTCAGTAAAGCGCAGCTAGCCACGGGGCGCGAGTACTCACGCATTACATTCTCGCAGCTTACCAGAGGCTACTGCTGGCGCGGCAGTGGTGCACTGCTTTCAGCTGGCACTGAGTGACCGCGATGGCAGGGACCAACTTTGCACCTCGCCTGGGGTTTTCCCTCCACCAAGCTCGTGGAGATGCACCACATAGTTTTGTTGGAAAGTTTGGGGCGACTTTTGGATCGGTGGACTCAACAAGCGGTTCTTGCGTGTTCAACAACTGCCCAGTGGTGTCCCGAGTTTCTGAGGTTATTTTCCATACCTCACCTCCAGTTCCACGCTGGCTCGCCATCGTCCGGCAAAAGATGAAGCCAAGAGCGCCTGACCTGCGCATGATGGTTTCGCAGCAGCGGGAAGTTTCGAGGATTCACGGTCTAAGAGGTTCTTGCAGTGCGCCTGAGAGCTACGGTTTTCAGAGAGTGCCCATGGCAGCTATGAGTTTGGAACAGTGTGGACTCTGAGCCGTAAGCCGCCCAGAACCCCATAGCCCAAACAAAACGTGTAGGCTGAAACTGCCGCACAAGGCAATGGTTGCTTCGACCGCCGTCTCGTAGACATCTTCTTCGCTGACGAAAAGCAGGCTGAATGGTGGCGATGATTACAGTCACAGCGATGATGATGTCGATGAGGATAGCACGAGAAATGGATGATAATCAAGCCTCAAGCTACCGCAAGATTAAATCAAGATGGCAGTAGGGTTTTTCTGGTTAGGGCTTCTGGTCATCCGACCGAGGTGTGGTGCCAGTCACGTTTTGGGTTGTGTGGAGCTGATGCATTCGGACTGCAGTGTTTTTCCACTCAGAGATTTGGCCCGCGGGTTTAGGTGGAAGGATATTCCGTCTTTAGTTTTACAGCCTCGAATTTTAATCAAAGGTTTCAAGCTGCCCGAACGATCATGCAGACAGCTTGAACTCATTTTGCTTCGGGCAGGTAAGCATGGGGACCGGCTGCGTAATTGCAGGGGCCGGTGACAGGGCTATTTGAGAAATGAACACCACCGTGGATACTACCCTAATTTGAGCACTGAGCAGTAGCATGTCTGCGAGACCCAGAAACGGCAAGAGGGCTGTGAGTCAACATTCAACGAATCCGGAGCATTCAGAGAAGTTAGCATTGATACTGATCGAATTGAAGAAGATCTAGCCGCTTTATCCTTCCAGAACTCCTATTTCCAAGCCCTCGAGAGACACTTGCAAGTTGAGGAGCCGATTTGTACGGCCCGGCTCTCAAGCGCCCTGACATCTGTGCAGTCACTTCGCCCGCAGACTGTAGATTTCAAAGGCTAGACGGTGTTCGTCTGCAGTACTTGCATAGTTGAGATTTCCACCGAGGAGAAATATTCGATAGATGAAGGCCCCCGCTGCAACAAAACAAATCGGATGCGGGTGAAGTAGTTTGGTCTGGTGATTGCAACCTTGGTGTCGCGGTCCAGTCTCGTTGATTTGGGCTGTTGATGTGCTCGACGTGGGTTGCAGGCGGCTAGCACCAGCAAGCAAATTGCTAGACTTCATTGAAGAAGTCTTGGAGACTACTGCTCTTGCCCCTCGTCTTCCCGTGCAGAGGTATTCTGAAGAAGGTGGCCGCTGAACAACGGTGGTTTCTGACTATGGGATTTGAAGACCTGTGCACCCAAGGACAGCGTTTCCACCTTTGAAGGACCAGCCCATTTCGCAACCCGCCTTACAAGCTTAGCGACGTTGGATAGGTTCGCAGCATGCGCGCATGCACATACGATGTGTATATTCTATCTATATATATATATGTACATATAGATAGACAGATAGATAGAGAGATAGATTTGTAAATATATAGATATAGATACATAGGTATATGGATATATAGATATACAGATATATAGATATGTAGATATAAATATATAGAGAGAGAGAGAGATATATATATATATATAGGTATATATAGATATAGATAGATAGATAAATAGATAGACAGGGAGTTTTGTTGCATGTGCATGCATCTGCTTATCTGCATGTATGCAAACGCTGAGTTCGAAGACCATTTAAGACTCTTCCGATGGAAGTGCAGTGCTACTGGCTTCAGAAACTACACAGCTGCGACCGAAAATGGAATGTTGACGCGTTCGAGTGAAGAACAGTGCGACTCTAGCGACAACGATGACGGTGTCCGTGTGTGTGCTCGTGGCACTGACGTTCCCGAACTTGTTCGGCTTTCTGAAACCCTGTATTGCCCACCGAAAACAGGCTGATCAAGCTCGACATCGAGGGTGCAGAAGAGGACTGGTCATGATTCTGTTCCTCCACTGGAGGTTATCGGCAAGCTAGAAGTTGTGGTGGCTGAGCAATGCCCATGACAACAGTTGTTAGAGTTTTGTTCGGGACTCAGATCCGCGGGCCACGACTCAGCACCATGAGTTTGTTCTATCTATCGAACTCGCTAATTGTTACTCGCTCTTTCGGAGGGCGACTATAGCATTGTACAAGGCCTTTAGTACCCCTCGACCCTTGGTAACCTGATCTGTAAGTCGGAGTGGACCTGCTCAGGAGGCCCTGGCAGGCCTCGAGGCAGACACATGGCCTCGAGTGCAGCGCCTCGCGATGGAAGTGCGGCGTGGTCGGAGTCAGAAGCTGTGCGAAGCCGTGGGAGTTCATTCACTTCGAAGTTGCCAAATTCTTGAGTGCGGCAGTATCTTGGGACCCCTGCGACATTCGCCTAAGTGATGACCAGAATCTGAGAAGAAGTCGATTGTCAGGTTAAGGACTTGGGAGCTTTGGGGCAGCAAGCTCGACTGAAGGATGTTACAAAATCTCAGTATGAGTTTGGTATCTACTCCTGGAGCCTAGAGGCCTACAGATGCAAAGCTTTTCCGATATATTGAACTCCCGAGCCCAACAGTGGGAGAGACCTGAACACAAGCTTAAGCTCTTCGAGGCCTGCGCAGCGAAGCTTCTAGAGACCATGAACAGGTTTAGCCGCAAGTTCAGCATGATCTTCACAACAGGCACGGGAGTTCGGCGTTGCGTCGACTTCAGACCACTCTGGCGCCTCGTGCATCTGCACTGCCACTTGGCCTTGTCGGTGTCGCATGCCTTCCAAGAGGCCTCGCGTTGAACTGCATGTAGGTTTTTCTTCTTTAGCCATACCATGCTTTGTTTGCGCTAGGCTGTCCGAAGCCCCCCTAGCGCATGCACCGAACACTCCCGACCATGCGCACCTGTCATGTTCGCTTTGATTGCAGTTGTTTGCCGGTGGTTCCACTTTGCCTGTGCTGCTGCAGCTGATTGCAGCCGATTGCATCGTTATAAGCAGCTGGCTGAAGCTGATTGTTTGTTGTTTTTGTTCTGAGCCTTCTTCTTTGCTGTACTATGCAGCGTCCACGGCGCAGGGTCATTTTTTTGACGTTTTACGACTTAGATAACCTGGGTTTGGACAACGCTCGCCCCGTTCGACAGTTTGCCCCTTCATCTTCTTCTTCTCAGGTTGTCACCGTTGAAGCGGTTTCGCTCGTACAAAATATCCGAGCAGCAGCGGCAAAAAGCTGGTTTCCACGCAGATCCCGCGGGCCCTACCTGCTGCTAGAACTGGCGAGTCATGTCTGCGTGGAACGGAAGATCAGCAGCGCTTGTTTTCTTCAACCTTGGCCAAGTTTTGCTTAGCTCTTGGATGTATTGAAGGGAGCGGTGTGCTTCATGCTATGGGAGCACGGGTTGGCGCTGATGATATTGCCCCCTTGTCTTGTGATCGGGCGCCTTCGACTCTTCGACGGCATATTTCGAGGTGGAAGTGCTGGATAAGCTTCTGCGCGATGGTGGAATGGAGTGCAGTGTGCCCATCAGTCACACTGCTGGTCGACTTCGTGAAGAGCCTGTCTGAAGGAGTTCGTACCGACCGAGGCCGTGTGCGTGCCAAGTCCGCCTCGGGCACCCTGGCAGCTATGAAATTTGTGTCCTTCAAGCTACAGTTGCCGGCGCTCCGCACCTTGCTCTCGAACCCGCTGGTGCTTGCCTGGTCTGTGGGACAGCCCACCTGTGAAAGAGGCGGTTTCTCTACCAAGCGCGCTTTGGGTGGTCCGCAATCTCGGACTTGCCGTTGCCGAGGACCTGGGCGAGGACGAGTGGGTGCTTTTGTGCTGCCTGTTAATGCTTAGTCTCCCTTGGAGCGATGCACAACGGATGGACGTGTCTTCAATCTGCGCCAGCTGGTGTTGGAGAACCAAAACCTCACCCAAGGGCATGCCCTTCGGCTTGCTCGAAAAGGGTTGTACTGGTTCTATCTGGGGAGCTCTCTTTTTTTGACCGGGCTTGCTCTTCACGTGAACGGTTTCCCAAGCGCGACTTCCTGGTTGGCAACTTCGGCAGGCCCGTAGGGTACTCTTGTATTTCCGTAGTTGCCTTGTGTATCATGGTGGTGTACCACTTGAACACGTCAGGCTGTTCATGCTCCACTCCTTGAAGACCACTGTGTTGGCTTGGGCGCTGCAGTTGTGCCAGAGCCTGAGAAGGCGGCCCCGGGACATCACCGCTTCAACGGCACAGCCAAGTGCGTGCCGCGATATGGCCGAAATGGCATCATTCCGGCCATCCTAGGTTATTGATGCGATCTCCGGCGGTTGCGTGCCCCTAAACCATGGCTGCTTCACTTTGGAAGGAAGGGAGTCTGCTTTTGCTGAAGCTGGTGCTAATTTTGTGCCAGTCATGCAGTGTTGTGCATCTATCGAGGCTGTTGAAGCTTGCTCGGACACGGCGGAGGAGGAGGAGGAGGACGAGAGGTTCAACCCATGCCCATGTCCGTGTGTGAGGAAGTGCGCGAGCTCTGCCCTGCCCGGTCCGCGTCGGACGCCGACGATGATTTCCTCTCAAGTGGTGACGAGAGTGAAGCATCAGGGTCAGAGAAGGAATGTGGCCCTGATCGTGCCAACTGCACGGGCGTGTGGATCATAAATTATAACATTTCCGCATACTACTGCCGCGCGGTGGCAGCCGGCGACTCTTCGCATCTGGACCTGTGCAACTGGCCTCTGCCGGCCATCTCTGGTACTGCACGACCTGTTCCGCGTGTCGCAGGAGGACCCGCAGCTTGCAGATTTTTCTCCCGGCCAGCATTCAGGGTGCTTTGGCCAGACAGCGTGATTCGACCTGCTATACCGGCTGGGTGCTCGGCAGCAGCTAATTTCTCTGCTACTCGGACTGCAAGCGCAGTTTGTTGAGGGTGTCTCGAGCACAAGCGGGTGTGCTGTCAGTACGAGTCACCTCGTTCCTCATAATCGTTATGGTAAATGCAGTTTGCGTTATGTCCGGGTGCACGTGTGTGCGCTGTGAGCGCGGGCCCAAATCCAGCCGGTTTCTTGGCGATCAACATCGCTCTGCTCTGCGTGACGTTCAAGCCAAGTCTGGGATTCCCGAGTGTACTTGGGTATGCTGTCAGTACGGGTTATCTCCAGCTTGGAGTTTGTTTCCATTCTGCTGGGCCTCCCGGGTGTACATGGGTACACTGTTAGTACGGGATGCCTCCAGCTTACAGTTTGCCTGCATACATGCTGAGTCATTGAATCGTGGGCTTGTGTGTGCTTGTCAGGTACGCGGACGCTTTCGCCCAGTTACTTGCTTCGCCGGCGTATTGCAGCCTCGCTGGTCTTTGCTCTCCTCTAGCTGCTGAGCAATGAGCGCCAATGCTGACTGGGCAACCTCATTGGTTTCTGCCAGAATGCCGGAGGAGATTGTGAAGAAGATGTCTTCGTCTTGTTGCTCCTTGCAAGTTTTCGCACATTCATTCGACGAGACGGCACATTGGACATGTGTGCCCGCACGTTGAATTCAAGCTTTTGTTGCCCCTGCAGACGATGCAGATGGATGCTGGAAGTTTCCACCCAGTGCTCGGTGCCTTGCCTGCACTATGGGTCAAAGCGCATTCGGAAATGGCTGCAATAGCCCGCAGCCTGCCTCTGCAAGCCTGCCTCCTTTCCCGCCTGCAGCGCCTACGTTAAACGCATCAGCGTTGCTTCTTTTCGGTGCGTCGCATCAGCGACTTAACACTGCTTATAGCGGGATAAGCTCACACGTAGAAGAGCTATTCAGGAGTGGTGTTGTGTGCCTCCGCATTGCCTGGACTTGGTTTCTTGCAGTGCTTGCAATCACAAGCTGCGTCCAAGTCTTGGGAGTGGTTGGGCTGGAAGAGGATGTTCTTAGCGTGGAAAATGTGGGATAGATCAGAGACAGGAAGCGCGGACATCGGTCATTCGACGTTGTCAGCCTCCTGGCTCATACGGCTGGTGCATGACGAGCCCTCAGGCATTATCAGTGCACCAAGAAGCCGCCAGAGGGCTTCAGCAATATTCAAGGCCGAGGAGGCTGACAAGACAGCCATGTGTCCTTTGAAGGCTCATCTTTGGATGACACCTTGGCCACGATCGTGACAGATCGTGGGATGCCTCGCCTCTTACTGCTGCCCCAGCCACGCATGTCGAAGGTGCACAACAAGCCTAATTTGCCGAAGGAGCCGAAGGTTCCCGCTCCCCCTGCTGCGCGACAGCGCCCACAGCGCAGGAACTTGGTCAAGGAGCCTTCTGCCAAGAAGGTGAAGAATGCCTTCTGCAACGGGTTCCAGGAGGCCAAATGATCCCGTACCTGCCAAAGAATGTCGCTTCCTGCATAAGTGCAGTGTGTGTTTCTCGGAATCTCATGGCGAGGACGCATGTCCCAAGAAGTGACCGGATGTTCCGGATCGCTCTTCTTCAGGCGATAGCAGTGTCCGATTGAAGAATGCTGTTTCCGTGAGTGTCGCCGCAAATGTCTGAACCGAAGGTTGTGATTGTAGTTGACAGTGAGTGTGTTGCTGCGTCATGTCGCAATCCTGTTGATGTGCCGCGCATGTCGCAAACTGTGTTCGCCCAAGGCGGCTCAGACAGCCCTCGGGCAAGTCAACCAACCGAAGCTGTGATGATGGGGGCAACGGGTCGAGCGCTGCATGGCTCTGCCCCTGAGTTGTCCAGGATCATTTCCAGGGGTTAAGGCACACGTTCGAGTCGTTTGTGGT
This sequence comes from Symbiodinium sp. clade A Y106, assembly GCA_003297005.1. Taxonomy (NCBI): domain Eukaryota; class Dinophyceae; order Suessiales; family Symbiodiniaceae; genus Symbiodinium; species Symbiodinium sp. clade A. Next base: position 8,199 of record BGNK01002839.1, read on the forward strand.
TCGTTGGGGTTTGGTTCACCGTCTTAGGTCTTGGCTTGACAAGGGCTTTCCCACTGCCTCTTCTCACAAGAGGAGCTCAAGACGCTGAATTCGCGCGCGCGCGAAGGGATTTCACTGCTCCGCGACAGTTGCTGAGTTCCAACCTCTGTTTCTGGAAGTGTGGGACTCTTTTGGCAAGCTTACAGGTGACATCGACTCTTCGCTCCCTTTTACTCTAAGTGAAGGGGTTCCAACTGGCATCTGCGGATCCGAGGATCCTGCGCTAATCAAGCAGCTGCTCCAAAAGGACATCGATGGCGGTCATTTGCTCGAAATTCCTGGTGGCCAGGCTGCTGACCGTTCTCGCTGAGGAAAATTGAGCTGTCCGGAAACTAAGACTGTGAGGTGGGCCAATGCGAGGTGCCGTATTCTTGAAACGTTCCGCCTTCGCACCTTGCATTTGCTGCAGATTCCTTAGCGCAGCCCCGCCAGAGACTTCCTGGACGGCTCTTTGTTTTGATGTTCGCGGGGCACATAAGCTTGTTCAAGTTCGCGAAGACGAGCAGTGCTTCAGCTGCTTCGTCTTTGCAACAAGTGGTACTGCTGCCACTGTACTTCGGTTGCCGTTGGGCGGCGTATTGGTGCTCTAGGCTAGGCGGGTTGCGCGTGAGGTTACTGCATCAGTTCGTCAGGACCAAGGGTTACTACTGCTCTGTGTCGCGTGCGAGGCCGGTTGGGCCCGTGTTGCTTTGGTTTCGCAAGCGCCGTTGCAATCCTTTGCCTTCGGTACCACGTCCTCTCGCTACTGTGCTGGTTTGCTTGAGCTTCGGGATAACGATGTCATCAGGCGCCTGGTTGTAGCATCCTATTATACGGGGTCGTCAGATAGCACTCAGACCCGTGACTTGTTGGCCGGCCTCTTCGACGAGGTTTTTCTTGCTAGCGACGATTTCGCTGTCATGGACGACTGCAGGGCACTGCAGGATGGGGCCTCCCCCGCCGACGGCGCCCCGGGGCGATCGACTTTGGACTTTGTTCCAGTGGTGTCCACCCCCTGTCGCGACCAGCACCACTCTTGGGACCGCTGATCATGGTTGTGCCATGAACGAATACATCATGTTGAGGCTGGTCCTGTTTTCACTGCCAAGAAATGGCCCGTACAGTCCTCTCCTACTGCCGATCGTGTTGCTACCGCTTTTGATACTGTTGCCCTTGTCCGTAACTTTTCGGCTTGCACAGACGTCGATGACATGTGGCAGGTGCTTTCCAGTTTTGCAGATGGGGCTGTGAACAACATCATATGCATATGCCGGTCGGACGCTTCTCGCCATGTGCCTTGGCATCCGGGTCCTTCTCGTCCTGAGCCCCTCCCTGTGTTTGCGAAGGGCGTGTCGTCTCCAACAGCGACTGCATCAGTTGGTGCAGAGAGGCTCCACGGCTCCTCTTCTGCGCCGCGTCGGGCACGACCTTCGTGACTTGGCGGCCGCCATGCCTGAGCTTGCTCCGTTTCGCGGGCTGTCTTATACAGGTGGCTCGCGAGGAGCCTGAACCTTCGCTTGACATTGTCTTGACTTGCACTGTGCAACCTTCTGCTGTGCTCCGCTCCCAGCAGGAGAAGTGGACTTCTTTGTGGACGGCCAACGCTCCCTCCGAGGCGAGCCGTTCCCGGGTTGCTTCTGTTGTGGCGGCGTTGCCTTGTCTTCCCCACCCATGCAGGCGGCTTTCGCTCCCGACTTGTCTGCCTCTGCTCTCAAGTGGTCTGTTCACCGGGTGCGCCGCAAAGCTTCTGGTCCGGATGGGCACTGCCGTATAGTGGGACGCCTTTTCTCCTTTGTGGCGTCCTCTCGTCTGGAGAGGTGCCTCGGGTTTGGAGGGACATCCGTGCGTGTCTCCTCCGCAAAGCCAACGGCGGTTACATTCCTGTCGGCTTGACGGCTGTGTGCTGGCGTGCAGGTGCTGGACTTCTGGTTAAGGGCCTCTCCGCGTGGGTCCCTGGATGTCCCTGGTTACCTGGGCGATCTCCTTTGCACGCTCATCACTCAGTTGGGGCCGCCCTTCGGTCCGATCCCAAGGCCTTTGTGCCAAGAAGAGTTTTTCTACGACACGGTGGACTTTCGAACGGTGTTAGCGCGTGTGGGCTTCCCGCCTGTCTACAACGAGCAGTACCGTCACCTGACTTTCCTAGGCAGGTGCTCTCAGGCTTGGTTTCGTGCCACTCGTGGTCTTGTCCAAGGCTGTCCTTGCAGTCCGGTCTTGGCCGCTTGCCTCACGCATGCGTGGCAGGTGTTGGTGGCCACTCCGGGGTTGACTGGTTGACCTACCAGGACGGACGGACCCTGGTGCTTCGCCACCAGCAGGTGCCATCGACACGTCGACACTGCTCCCTTGCCCGCCCGGAGTCGTGACTTTGACTTGGCTTTCGACGTGAGTTGCGATGCTACCAAGTCGCCGGTTGTTGGAGGGGCTGAGTGCATTGACCTTGCCGCCACGATGGGGTGCGCGAGAGGGTCATCACGTTGTCTCTGCTTGGCGTTGCGCACCCTTTGGACGCTTCTCTGCCACGAGCTCTGACGAAGGTGCTGTCGTGAAGGCTCCACTTCGTGGCCTCTGCGACCCAGGCACCCAGCATATGGTGCTGAACCTCTTGCGGTCCTTGTGCTTCAGTCCGTTCTTGTGGGTGGCTGGCTTTGCCGCTCCTAGTGACCGCGTGCTGAGCAGCTTTCATCGCTTCGTTCGCCGATCAAGGCGGCCATTACTTCACTCACGAGAGCCTTGCATGCGCTTCTCTTTTACGAAGTGTGCAACTGGCTAACCAACTCGGCCTTCCTGGCCGACTGGGCTGTTTTGCAGTGCTCCCTGCGCCTCCACTTCTCTCAACCGGCTTGGTTTGAAGACCTTCCGTTGTGACTGCGTCTTGCGTTCCTTGGCACCGTGAGCTTCCGGCGGCGGAGCCTCTCCTTCGTAGGCTGAGCTGGCAGGTCACTCCTAGTGGCGATGCCATCACTTGGTACTTGGTCTGATGCCCATCAATGCAGGCGAACCTTTCGCCTTGGCTAGAGAAAAACGCTTGTGCAACTCGGCTTGAGGCTTGCCTCAGAGGCACAGAGGTGACGACGGCCTCTCTGTTCTGCGCGAGTGGTTGCTGCTCCACTGCCGACGGGCTGCGCTGTCGAAGTGTGGCCGCGCTGTGAAGTCTGTGCACCGCCCTGAAGGGCAGGGTTTAGCTCAGGGTTTAGACTTATACGTGGTCCCATTAGGGGTACTTTTGGCCAGCGGCGAGTCCCAAGGCCGTGTCGCGACTCGCGACGCTGCAGATTCGCCCGCACCAACGTGCAGCTGTCGCTTCAGGGTGCTCCGTGTTGCATTACGCCCGTGAGCGTGACGCCGGTCTCAAGTGTCTGTGCGGCCTGAGACTGCCAAGTCGGCCTCACTTGCATGACCTTCGTGTGCACACACACTATAGGGATTGAGGGCCGGCACTTGCATGCCCACCACCCGAATGCAGGAGCGCCTCTTTGCCAAGGAGGCCGCAGAGGTTGCGGCTACCAGCCTCATGCTACTGTGTGGTCTGGACGTCCCATTGAGTTGGGAAAAGCTGAAACTGTCTCACAGCAGTTCTCTTGTATGGGATGGAAGTTCAAGTTTGACTCTTTCACTGCAGTGATGCCTGATGACAAAGCCGAGAAGTGTGCACGAATGCTCAAGCCTCTGCTGCGCTCTGAAGTCAAGATGTTACGCAAGGATTTGGAACGCTTGCTAGGGCTGCTGTGGTTCACTTACGGCACCGTTTGGTTGCGCCTTAGCTGCAAAGCTTCTACTCGCTGCTCCATAAGCCGCTGACGACATGCCGTCTTGTGAACATCGAACAGTTTAATGCGGTGCTGGACAGCCTGAATGATCGGCTCATTGTCAGTGGCACGGTGCCATGCTGTGAAATCCTGGACGAACGGAAGCTGCACTCGGTCAACAACGCAGTGGTTAGCTCTCTTGACGCTCCTGCCTCGCAGTGCCCGCGCGTTACGGGTGGTCAGGTGCCTTTGGTTTTCTTTGAGTACGGGGGTAGGGTCGTATAGGCCGACTCCCTGACTGCGCCTTTGCTGCAAAGTTGTTCCTACAGTCTGTTTCAGAGCAGGCACAGATCCCCCTTTTTATCTAGATACATGTAGATGTGTGAAAGAATTGCAAAGTACACACACCTATCCATTATCATATGCTGGAACGGATGCCTGCCTGCCTGCCTGTACGTATGTATGCATGTGTGTGTACTTATGTTTGCGTGTTTGGAGGTAGGCATGCGTGTGTACATATACATAATATGTGACAACCCTCAGGTGCCGGTCTGGAGTCTAGCGATATGGGGTGCCTCCACCACATAGACAAATCTGTGCGTGTGTGTGTGTGTGTGTCAGGTGGGTGGAGGCTCAAGCCCAGATACCAGCTTCTTGGCAGAAGCTGTTCCACGCCTTCGCTGTAAAGCTGAACGGCTTGGTCAGGGCCAGAGGAATCGGCCATCTCTTAGGCCCAATGGTGCTCGTCTTGGTCCCTGCCCTTTCTATGACTTGTCTTCGCCCTCTTCGCTCTATCGGTTTTGGGTTCCTTTGGGCAAAGCCACGACTCCTGATCCTAGCTACTGCAATCGGACAAGTGTGCTCTAAAGGGATGGGCTGTTTTCGACCTTGTCGTTAAGATTTGGCAAAGGCGTCAGTCATCTGTTTAAGCGCAGGTCCACCTGTTCCACAGTGCTCCACTGGGCCGGGAGCAAGTTTCCAAATCCCATTGAGTGAGCTTGTGAAATTCCAGCACGGCCGAGTGTTGCTGAACCCAAGGACCACTACATGCTCTACGCCCTCGCAGAGCAAACTGCCGGCTGCATGGTCGGACAGAGTGTCTTCTCGCCGTCTTTGTGGTGCAGCGGTTTCGGGGAGGGACTCGCAAATATCTGAATCAGTAAAAAATAGTTGATGGACACGATTCCTTTCAATAACATTGAAACGGTGGTGTAAACCGCCCATGCCTTTGATCCTTTGGAGTTTCGGCCACCTTGACATGTTTGCAAACGTCTTCGCAGCAAGTCACTGGACGCACTGCATACAGGGAAACTCCCGAGATTGTCCTGGCTCAAGATCGACATCTAACACTCGCAGGGGGGAAATAGTTCATTTGTTTCACGCAATTTGCACAGGAGCTTTCAAGCGCGAACCCACAAGCCACAAAGCCATAGCCCTCTCTGAGACTCCAGTCGCCTCCGAGGCCAGGATCCGAAATTGGAGCCTTTTGCTACGTTGCGGGCTGCGGCGGAAAAGCGCAGTGCTCCGCATTCTCATCACACTTGGGCATTACGGCTGTGGGGCTGGGATGCTGGAAAGATCTTTCGCAGTTGGCCCTTTGAGGGCTCTTGGTCTTATTCTTGTGCGTTCCAGAGCTCAACCACACAAGCGATGCGTTGCCCAGGCGAGCGCAAGCACGATACGGGGAAATCGACAACTTAGCTTCCTGCTTTGGTTCTATTCCCTGGGCTCTTGAGCAGAAGCTTGAATCGCCTCACCAACCGCAGAGGGATCAAACATGCCGACCAGCGCGGGCTCAGCCTTCCGCTCGCAGAACCGGCTACTGGACTTCCTCCTCGAGCGGCAGCGTGCCGCCAAGGTGCTTGCTCCCGCATCACGCCATCCCACTGCTAACTCATGCGTCGTACTGCACTGCTATAATGTTCATTGGTTTCAAGGTCTTTCGCGTAGCCCGTTGATGTACATGAAAGTTGCAGTCGCGGCTATGTGGGATGTGTCTGCACATCTTCCATGCGAGTTTCCCGGCCACAGGCAGAAGCCTTGTCGGAGCCGTTTCTTCTGCTTCTGCCGTCCTGGACTGCCGGGAAGGCGGCTAGACGGGAACTGCGCTTTCCAAGCTTCGTGCGTGCAAAGGATGTGTCGCGAGCTCATCCTGACTCAGTTGAGAAAATTGTAAACTTCAGACTGCATCGAGTTCTGTACTATCCTTTTCAGCAACTGATGGAGGTGCTAGGTCCTGAAAGGATGCGCATAGTGTCACAGTCACTCATGCCGTGAACTACGAGTCTGATCAGGGTTCTGCTTGTGGAGCTTAGTGCTGGCCCTGTGCATCGGTTACGGTTACAATGACCTTCAGCTGCGGATCGGATAAGTCTTGTCTGCTTGTCTCAGGCCTTTTTCCGGAAGTTCCTGCGGGCCTTGGCTCGTCTTGGGGAGGCCTCGCAGTCTCGGGGACCTATAAGCCGTTTGGGAGGCTTTATGGGCCTCAGACCTGGTGCTTTGAGGTTTTGAAGCGAGATCCGGGTCCGTGGTTGCCCAATCTTCAGCATTCCGAGTCTTGCTGCGTGTCAGCATCTGAGGGTTCAAGCCCAGCGGTGTTGGATCAGAGTTGCTCGTGCAACAGAGACTTCGACACGAGCACATCCAAGGATGCCTTGTTGCAAGAAGTTGCCATGCTGCCATTGGGTCCTTCAGGAGAGCTTCCCGATCATCTTCCGGCTGGGCATCAGGGTTGCACAAATAAAGCTTCTACGCAGTGGTACATCACAATCCCGGGCCCCTGCGCTGCGGCCAAGTGCGTGGAGCACTCTCGGCGTCTTGCAACGCACAAGCCCTGATCTGGTCCAGCAGCACGCGGTGCAGGCACCGACCAGTGGCCGCGGGCGCGAAGAGCGCGGCGCGGGGGTGTGACCCGCTGAGCAGAGAGTGGTTTTGTTCTGGTTTTGCGCCGCAGGTTTGGCGTTCACGGTTTGGGGGCTAAGAATGATGCTCGAATCTGGGAGGTTTGGAATCCGAAGGCTGCTGCATTGGGTAGTTCTTCGCAAGTATATCTGTAATTCTGCCTCAACAAAGCCGTGCAAACCTTACAGAACCAAAACGCTGCGGAGTTCACCCCAAAGCCAAACTCCAACAGAATCTAAACTGCTTGAGCCGCAGCACAGGTTTTACGTTTGCAGGCGAAGTGCGGAGGGAAAGCCGGCGACTCGGCACTTCGCTGGCGTTAAGCCGAGCAGGACTAGGCACACGGACGGCGCTAAAGAAGCTGAACAACATCATCCTCATCATCCAGCAACTCTAGCAAAACAACCCATGTAAACTCCACCTGCAGATTCCGGGATGGCCTCATCCTCGAATTACGGGAAGGGCTTTGGGTGGCAAGCTACAGGACTGGCTTCGGGTACGGGGTTGACGTCTCAATGCCCTCTGGCCCCGTGTTTTGCTTGTCGCAGTCGTAGTACCGGCATGCATAGTAGTGAAGGTGTCAGGGTATAAGGGTATGGCAAGTACCAGCAGAAGAAGAAGCCTCGGTAGCGGCCGCAGTACACACTGTACCCAGCACCAGCACTTCAATTTGTCCTGGCCTGGCTTGTCGCACAATTTGGCAAGTATTCGATCATCGAAGCTGGGACGCATCAGCATGTGTTGCGCATGCAGTTGACAATGTCCGCAGAGCGCCGACACTCTGGTGAAGAGGAAACAACTTTCAAACCTCCTGGTCCTTGCCCCGCGGATGAGAAGCAAGGCAACAGCAAGCAAGGACAAATACAAGCGCAATTAAGGAACTCACACGGGCAAGCCGCTTAGCCCTGCACAGCCTGCACACTCAGACTCACCGTCTTGAGCAAAGGAAAAGTACAGCTTCGACCACGTGGCGGGAGCAGGGAGGCGCGCGCGGGAGGCTGTGAGTATTTGGCTCGAGACGGCACGACGGCACCCCCTAAAGTCTGAAGTTCCATCTGAGGCGGAGGCGGCGGAGGGCTCGCAAAAATCTCCTTGGACAGGCTGACGTGCCCATTCTTCGGGATTTGGATCTGCGGTGGCTTCGGCGAGGCAAGACACCTTTTGCATGGGATGTGCAGGCAGTGCAGAGTAAACGCACCACGGAAAGGCCGCCGCCACCAACCGCGCATTGAAAGCCGCAGCGCGCGGCCGCGCCGAGGGTCTTTGGGAGGGCGCTTGGCCACTGGTCTGCCGAGTTCTTGCAAACTTTATCGCTAAGCACCGCTGGCTAGCTGGGAATCAAGTTTGCTTCTTCACTGTTCGGAGTGCTTCCTCCTGTGCTTTGTCCGGACCAGGGGTAGAAGCATGTGTGGCGTAGCAAGCAGCAAGAGCTGCATCAAGGCACTCCTGTCGCCCTTTGCCTCCCGACAACGAGAAGGCCTGAACATGATTGGGCGAGCTGCGACGGGTCTGTGATGAGAGGTCTTGTGTGGAAGAGCTACCAGCAATTGCGGGTCAGCGGGTCCGAAAGGAGTGCTTAGCCCTCTGGCTACAGTGCGCTGGGTCAAAAGGGTGTCCGCAGATGGTAGAAGCCGTGTTTCTGCAGGCATTGCTGCTGTTTGGACAGCTTCCAAGTGCGAGAAGATTCAGAGACATCTTGACAAGTGTGACTCCGCATTCTCTATACCAAGATTTGCGCAGGGATGATGGATTCGTTGGAAACCGGGCAAGCCCAGAGCAAAAGCTCGAAGGTCAGATGCAAGGCTTCGACTGTCAGGGCCTTGTTTACAAGCCACATGTCACCCTCCGAGTGCAGCTTCCGCGGCTGCAGCCGTCTAGCAAGACAGGAAGCTGCGACCACCAATGTCCGCTGGCTTGAGGCAGGTCCCTGTTTGGTTATAGGGGTGGAGATTTGTTTCAAGTTGTGCCGCACCAGCAAAAACGGTTGTGTTTGGTTGCCGTTCGGCTGAGAAGCAATTCTTCACTAGGCTGGTGCTTGCAGGAGTGCTGGCTGGGTCTTAAGGCCCAGTCCTCACTGCTCGTTCTCACCACTGGACCGCAAGGGCATTTGCAGGGGCACCCCAATTTGGAAGTCACTCCAGATAAACAGGAAGGCTGAGGATGCCTGCACCGCCAAACATCTCTCGCCGGCATATCTTTACGCCATTAACCCGCGGGTTTCCGTCTCTTGGAGGTGGAGGGTGGGGTGTCCTCTTTTTGGTGTGGGAAGCATGATTCCAAGAAGATCAATCCCAAATCCGAATAACTGTGCCCAAGAGGATGAGACCTGGAGCGAGCTGCCCAACGAGCACCTTCGTGGAGGCGATTCCTTGAAGACAACAAGCAGCCGGTATCCTTTGTTTAAATCCCTGTGCCGAACCAAAGTGTCACGTAAGGAGGCTTCGAGGGTCAAGCAGCTGTGTGCAAGCGGAGTGCAAAGATGCTGTCTGGTCTGGATGTTAGTGACGGTCACTTTCGAACCTTGCCAGCCGTCGCGACTCGACACCAGCATACAGGAAATCTAAAACACCGTGGAGCTTGCACGCAAAACCTGAGGTCGGAGTCTCGGAGTGTCACCAGCAATCGGAACACCCTCGACTGTGTGCACCACCAGTGACCCCCAAATTCTGCAGGTTTGCTACTCCTCCGTGATGGGTGCGCGCTCGAGGTGCGCAGATTCAAGAGCTCAGCGCTGAAAGGCTGACTTTCCAACACAGTCTTTCTCGAGAGTTACAATTTTTTCTACGAACTCCAAAACCGCTTCAAAGCTCCAAAACGGCAGGCGGCGGGCCTCCTTCGCACTGCAGCCGAGACAAAGAAGCGCCAGGAGCGACGGAGCTGGGGAGACTAATTAAGGGTAAAGTGGCCTCCGGTAGTTGCTGGACGGCGAGTTCAGAAAGACATGTCGATGTGCTAGAGCTGAAAGGCTGGTAGAGCATGGCACATGAGCAGTGCATCCGAAGTTTGTTTCGGAAGCCTTCGCCGTTCTGACACCTTACACCATGAGAGCCTTTGATCCTTCAAACCAATGCCAAGGGACCTGTGTTTCAGGTGCCGATTCTGAGGAGAAGTCAGGGGTTCAGGAGGATCTCAGGAATTTCCTGTCACTGTACATTGCTCTTCTGCACCCTGAGAATCCCCACGCGACACTCTTTTTGCATGGCACCTTATTGTACTCCAGAGTGTAGCGACTGCCTTTTTGAGTGTGTGCCATGTCGCTGCTCTGGCCTGGCATGGCTCAAGGTTGCTTCAGGGTTTAGAGAGATGGAAGAGATTTCAAGTATCCCATAGTGAGCAGATGTCACATCGACTTCCTGGACAGGCAGCACAGACTTCTCAACTGCTCTGCAGCAGAAAATGCTAGGCTGATGGTTATTCGTGAGTTGGTTCTTTTGCTGGGGCTGTTCCTGAGACTGGAAGCAGCCCCAATACCCACAGCTTCGTCCCTCGAAGTTTTGTACGGCTGGTTTCGACAGATCTCTACACCTTGGTTTAGCCATGACCATTACCGTCCATGCCTCTCTGCTGAGTGGTCACGGCATTTCCTTGGCAGCAGAACCTCACTGGGACGCTGGGCGGTGGTACACGGGATTTCTGGTTTAACTACTTTACCTACTAGAGGCGCTCGCAGAGGCCCCTTTGGGAGCCCTCCTTGCCGACGTCGGACCTTGCTGTGTCACACGTCAAAGGGCATCTTCTTTAGGGGGCGCCTGGCATCGGGGCCTGGGCTTCTGTGAGGCTGGCATCGAATCCAGTGGGTGGCTTGAGATGTAGTGTATACCTGGGCTTTCGATACTGGCATTTTGAATGCCCTGTAGCAAAGTCAAATTCCGCTTGTTCCGTAGCCCTGCGCCCGGCTTTTCAGGATGTGGGGTCTTTGTGCCTCACGGTCCAGCAGGAGCCACTTGCCTTAGTTTGGCCGGATGTTTGGAGGTCTTGGCTTATGAACTGCAATGTGGCTGGACGATCGAGCACGGGTTGCGAGACTAAAGATTTATTTATCCCCCGTTTAGCGTTTGTTGTTGCGGCCCGCATGTGCCATCTAAGACACATACATCACCTCTACAAGGCTGCCTACTACTCTGGCTCGCTTGTCCTTATAGCACAGTTGATGGCTCCATTACTTTGAAGACCGCTTCAAACGATGCCCCTCGAGCCCCAGAGCTTCAGTGCGAAAGACCCCGGCGAAGAGCTCCGCTCCGATCCAGGCTGGGTCTGAGCCGGATCAAGGTGGTCACCTCCCGTGGTACAGTGCCCCTGCTGAGAGGGGGAGGCTCAGGGTCTCAGGCGAAGGGATGGAGGAATGTGTGGCTTCACGCAAACACAGCTGGGAGATTTGCCGAGCATGCATCTAAGGATTAGCGAATCGGTAAGGAAAGAAACTAGAGACCAGCCTAAAGTAGAGCCCGTGCGCGTTGAGATGACTATCGCGCCTTCGCGATCAGCAAACCCCGTTCCTGGGCTCCAAACTGCACTCGAAAGGTCTTGGGCGGTGCGGCTACTTTACAGGAGGCTGGTGTTGCCTTTAGCTGCTTTGCGCTCGCATTGTAGAGTTGACATTCGCCGGGCAAGCCTGCCTTCAGATGCCGGAAGAGCCTTTTAGCACCCCGATAGGGCCCCGGGCCCTTGGCTCCCAGCTCGCCTCTTGGGCACAGGCTGGCATCGAGGATGGTGAGGCGCTGGCGGTAGTGGTCAAGGACTCCGAAAGCATCCAAAAACTCTAAGAACTCACAAATTTCCGCTGCATCTGCGCGCCCAAGTACGGAGAACCAATAAAATCTGTGTCCTGCTGCATATGTTGTTGCATGTTCGCTGCAGCTACTGGCCCTGCTTTTCAACATGCTGGCTTCGATTACATAGGCCATAGGCGTTGCTATTGGCATCGGGCCCCCCTTCAACAAAACAGGTCACCCATAGTGGCCGCCAGTTGAACAGTAGCATGCGCTGTGCCACGCAGGACATAGAGATTGTTGGCACCTATGACGGCAGGCAGGGGTAGGTTCGAGAGCCTGGGGCCAAGCTCCCGGCTGCCGCAGTGCCTGCTAAGTCTCCCCGAGGCCCCTCCCAAACATGTTCCCAAATCTAGGCTCGAAGCCGTGGTCATTTTTTGCAACCTATGACATGGAGTAACTGAGTAAAATGCATGTGCTGAATGCCTGTCCACAGGGCATTTGCGATGATCGGTCGCGACGGCAGCCTCTCCGCAAACTTGCAATCATGCCGTTCAAAGTGGAGCAGGGAATTCATAGAGAAGCCTCAGAGGTGCCTGATGCCTTTCCATGAACGACGCTGATTCTGGGCGAACTAAGTCGATACCTTAAGGCCTGCTGAATCTCAACAACCCGTGCGGCTACAAAGGTTTAATTTCAATTGAGATTGGCCATTATGTTCTCAGCGTTATGCTAGAAATTGTGGCATGCATCAGACGAGGCGCAAATACTCACAGAGAAGCTAGTGCACCAAGGTCCGCCCAGTGTACGCTGTGTGCGTTAGACCCGAAGCCAAGGTTCTGTTGTGACGTGGGGACAAGACTCTTTGGGCGGCGATAGCCTCTCAACTTCAAAGCGGTTTCGCATGGGTGCTATCACTTCCTGAACTAGGCCTGGGTTGTCCAGCTTTCTCTCGCAGATAGATCAACCACACGCGCTGCTCGGCGTTGCAAATCTGAGAGTCATTGCTCGTTCAACACTACGAGCTGTCGTGCGTCTCGCGCTTTGGTTTCCAGGCACCGAAGTTCAACATCAGCTGCGAAACGTGCAGCAGATCAAAGGAACCAGAGGAGACAGTTCAGAGTGGGCACTTCCATAGCCAAATCCTCAAGAGATCTTCAGGCGCATATTGCGTATCACAACCTTATGTTTTTTGATACATCGCACTGCTCCAAAAAAGTCTCGGAAAGTCGTGACCCCCGAAGATCTCAACCTTGTGAGACCGCCTTGTGTATGCAGAACTTGGCAGGAGCCTTCGCTGCCACATTGGAGGACACTCACACGGAGCCAACCTTAGTCAAATTATTGAATCTCCCTAGAAGTTTGTTGGTTTCAGGCTTTCCCCTCAATCCAACTCCAATCCCTGCGACTCCTGGAGGATGGATCTGTCTGCACCTGGGGGGAGACGCGCCAGGATGCGACGTTTGAGGCACTTTCGCTGTCCGTGGGAGCTTCTGCCTCAATGCTCCTTCATGCTTTAGGAAGCATCAAACGCCAAACGCCCATGGCTTGGTGAGAAGGTGGCTTGCGGGAGGCTGGAATGCACATGGCATGTGGGCTCGCCTTTATCTTGATTTCTGCATCGAGCAAGGGAATATGTGCACATGTGCACACACACACAGACGCGCACCATTCACACATAGAGATATGCACGTGCATGCATACGCGCATACGCAAACGCACATGTCATCAAGTTTGAATCTCGGCTTTGCCCTGCTGGCTTTCTGCCACTGCTAATTAGTGTGGCTCGAACTTTCAAGGCCCCCGCTGATCCCTTTCGTTTGATGTTCGAGAGCTCTAAGGGTTCTGCAGGCGAACTTGGCTGAAATCGCAGTCGCAATTCCAGCACCGAAAGCTTTGATCCTGATTGTTCCAAGAGGCCGTCTGCCATGAGCTGCGGGACGTCCGAAAGCTCCAGGCGCCAAGAAGCCTGAACCGGTGTGGCGGGGTGCTCTCTACCTCCTTCACAGTCATTTACGTTGTTGTAAATTTGGTAGTCTTGTGGGCTTTGGTGTGGCGGCTCTGGTTTGGCAAGAGCCTAGGGGTTGCCACGCGGCACTCGTAAAACCATGCCTGTGCTAGAGTCTTTTGGCATTTGGGGATTTATGGTTTCAACCCCGCAGATACTGAATCGAAAAGCCAAGCCTCATCGGAGCTTGGGCTTGGATTTGATGGGTTTAGGCTCCTGTGTTTTTCGCTTTGAGAACTCAAGCCACAACCACAGACCTTGGCCACGAAAGACCTTTGACCTAAGAGCCCAAGTGTTCTACTTCATGCCGAAAGCCTGCAATGAAGCCACTTCCCAAGATTCCAGATTCCCAGAGCACCCATTTAAACAGTAAAAACAGTTCGCAAAGTTTCAGTGCAAAGGCACTTCAAGGGGGCAGGGAATTCTTTAACGCGCCCAAGAACCTGGGATGAGCCCCAACCACTCCGAAGCCGAGACCCCACCCCCGACTCGTTGACTCAGTTTAATGTCAGCACTTAGTGGTAATGGTATGGTTACGGCCACATTTCATTGTTTCGGCGTTTGGGGGTCGACGGCAGCTGGCCGGTACTCTTCCCAGAAGGTGATTGGCACAAAAAGGCCCGAATGACCATCGTATTCATCCGACCCCCTTTACTATAACAATCAACAATCATCATCAGAGGGTTGCCAGTGCCAATGCCACATTGCCATTATAAAAACGAGAGATGCCAGAACGATACTAGTAGGGCTCAACGTTTCTAGGGCCGAAGTACCCGGCTGCCCTGCCCTGAGCCCGGCCGGCACAGAGAAGGCCGATCAATAAAGGCATCATCAGCGACATCGGCAGTTCTGACAAGAGTAAGGATATACGATATACAGAACGCATGCAAAATAGCAATAACAGCATCAGCTTCAATGACAGTTACAGTACATGTATATGCTTAGGTGATAGAAAGATCACATAATGATTATTATCATCGTGAGCATCATCATTGTCATCGTCATCGTCGTCATCATCATAACGGCAACAATAGCAATGAGCGTAACAATACCAATGAAAACAACGACAACGACATCGACCAGATTTAGCTAAAACTTAGCAATACCGACACTCGACATATCAGTAACAGTAGCAACAGCAACAACAGCAAGAGTAATGTAGCAGCAGCAGCGACCACAGCAACAACAACAACAGCAGCAACAGCAACAGCAACATCGAGAAAGCAGCAACGACAAAAACAATAGCAAAAATGCCAACAGCGACGATGGCGGCAACAACAATTACAGCAGCCGCAACACTTGAGAGCAACAGGAAGACAAGAAGAATGCCAACAAGAAGAAAAGCCTCGACAATCACTGTGGCCCTGGTCAGCAGCACTGCGACTTGACGTTGTACTGGGACAAGTGCCGCATACGCTGCACAGGATTTTGACTCTTGGCGGTTAGAGCAACATTGACAGCATCAACAGTGATCAGTACTGAGAACTCTTACGCAAGAAAAGCACGGACCGCACCCCAGCGCACGCTGCAACAGCAGAGCAAAATTGAATACAGGGGGATAGACGATGACAGAGCTACTATTCTGCGCAGAGAACTTGGCACAAGGGTTGGCCATTGTATGCATTGACCAGGACAAATGATGCCGCAGTTATTGACTTCGGTAAGGTGACACGAAACTCGCTAGATGAAATGTAATGGCTGCTGATTTAAGCACTCAACAGCTTGAATGGCACCAGAGCAATTATTCAGTGACAGTTTCAAGAAGACTACTAGACGATGCCAGAACTACTGCAACGTGACTCGCGACCCCCTGTATGCACTGCGACCGTTGCGAAGGGACTCGTGCAGCGGCATCGTGGCGGAACCACTACAGTGGCTCAATATTTCGGCCAATGCCAAGCTGTGCATCTTGCGCATGTCACACAGACAAGAGGAGCACCACACACCGTCATCAGCTTATACACCTTTGCCAATCGTTTTGGGCAAAACAAAGCGAGAGGCAGAGAGACAGACACACAAGAATGTTATCGAACTCTCAAAACAAAGATGATTGAGTGTGTGTGTGTGTGTGCATGTGTCTGTCAGCCGCACAGACAATCGTGCCCAAAACAAGCCTTCAAGAACACCCAAAGACCTTCAAAAGGGAAAGCGCAAGAGGCGAGCTTTGGCGCTTTTGCGGCGGTTCGGGGAGACGGAACGGCCAGGACCCCCAGGAGGACAGCATGAGTTTCAGGCTGTAGTGTAGTTTAGGTAGTTATGTTCCGTGTTTCATATTTCAATACTGTTGCGTGCCGAGGTTCATGTTGTGTGTCGGATGTTGGTGTTGTCGTTTCACAGTTCTAGGCTTTTTGGGATGCAGCAGAAAGATTGGTGAAGCGATGAAATGGCATGCAAGCCGTGCCTCTGAAAATCCGCCGCTCTCAGGTGGTTGCATGGGGAAGCCACAGCCACGGTGGGCGCCGCCTCGGCTGGGAAAAGCCTTCAGGGAGTCCCTTCTGGGGTTCGGACTCGGATTCTTCGATCGACTCATTTCTTGCGTGACCAGAATCACGCTGTGTGGGTGTATGTGGGTGTGTGTGTTGCTAAAACGCACATGCCTACATGCCTTTCCCTTTCCTTCTCTTTGTGTTCACACTTGGGGAGTTGTAAGCATCCCCGATGATTCTGGATGTTGGATACGATGTGTGACGCACCTTCAGGCACGTTTTGTCACAAAAAGTTGTAAGGGAGACACCTCAAACATGTCCCAAACCGGCCGCGCCTTCTGCAGAAAGCTGAGGCATCACTGGAGCTTTGAAGACCAAACTCCAGCTCGTGCGGGACCCGCCACGAGAGGTGAATCTCACTGGCTAATTTCTAATCTTGCGGCTTGAAGACTTTACTTTACATTATCTTCGTAGAGCTGCGTTCTCAGCAAGGCTATCGCATGCTATCGCCGAAGACTCCTATACTTTTCTCAGACAGGTGAATCAGATCTTGCTCGGAGTGCTTGCGAACGGGCGCCCATCGCACGGTCCATGCATAGGATGTAGGCGATCGCCGCTGCATCGCGTGCGAGCCCACGTGGCGCTTTAAACAAAACTAAGCTTTCCCTCCAACGTGCCATGCTGTCAAACAGAAGAGTATGCTTCGAATCGGTCGATGTGAGATACATGTGTCGATGCAGAATGAACATCTAGTCAGGCTCTTGATCAGAATTGTTTCGGTCTACAACATGCAACCTCGACATTATGTCATCTTAGAGACAGGACATGACAGGACCCTCAGCATATTCTGACAGGCGTGTCTTCCGTCCCCAAAACATGTTCTCGCCATGAAAGAGGCGCCCTTCAAATCGATTGCAGCTGCAAACAGGACATCGAAGCAACTGGCCTGGCCTTTGCGGCGTTATGCGCAGATGGTTCGGCTGCCGGGCAATAAGAATCGGCTCGGGCGTTAAGGTTCGCTGGTTTGCAGGGTTTGGGCTTGTGGGGGGCGGCAGATGAAGAGCTGGTAGCTTCGGCTGCAGGATCGAATGCTTGAGAACCCTGTTGCACATCAACATGTGCAATCTTCGCGAGCCTTCGCGCTCTTGAGTGGTTCTGAGTCAGAACTCCTACGCCTGTCTTTTCGGTTTTGGTGTAAGAGGTGCATCGATGGATAGAGCAAGCCACAAGACCCGTAACCCCGAAGGACGTTTGCAAGGCTGCAGACGAAGGCGACCTAACCACCATTGCTGTTGCTTGATGAACCGCAGTAATGGATGAGCGCAACATTAGCTAGTCCGAGCCATCATGTTTGGGTCTTGCATCGAATAGAAGACATGGTCCAGGACACTTCCTCTGTGCTACCTGAAGATTGCATCTGCAGAGCGAGCCCTGAAGACCTTCCGTGCCTTAAACAACGCCAAGCCGAACAGTAGGAATCTCGAGACCTCCACGGAAAAAGCGAGGGAAAATGTGAAGCTGCCACGGCCTTGAAAACGCAACTTCCGATGCCAAGCTCACATGCTCGCGCACACACACACACATACATATCTATCTACCTCCCCCTTTCCTTGCATGTTGAGCTTCCAGGTGGTCGCCTGGGGTCACGAGGACTCGGGTGGCGACAGCCGCGCTGTCGGTGATCGGCTCCAGGAGGTTTGGAAGGCCAAACCACAAAAGTCCAGTGAAAAGGGGAACTTGACTCTGGATTACTGGGCGTGGGGCTCGGTCAGTCTTCGAGAGAATGTAGGTGTGGAGACTCTTGTGCGTGATGTCTGTCCAGTGTGTAAGGGCTTCGAGGATTTCGGGCTGAAGGCTGAGCACTTTCAGAGACTTCTAGCAGAATCCATTATTTGATACTGGGCTCCGTGTGTTGCTATGTTTCTTTGCTCAAACAATTCGGTGTATGAGATCTTGAAGGCCGCGACCTCGGCGCCAAGGTTAAGAGTACATGGGTGCGTGTGCGCTCGTGCATTATAGTACCCCAGAATTCCAGCCTCCTGACCCTTCGCGTGTAGATGCGCTCGCTGACTGCCCTGACACAGATCCGGTCCACCATGCACGCGTTCGCCGCCATCCGCAAAGACGGCACAGTGACTGGAAATGCACTATAACATTGGGCGCTGTTGCAATTGGTTTAACACGATGCATCACGACGCATCCTTGCGCTCGGGCTTCCCTTTTGTCCAAGGTCGTGACTTGGGGCCGCGTCGATGCAGGCGGCGACAGCAGCGCTGTGCAGACGCAGCTCACTGGCGTGCGGGAGCACCTTCAAAGCAGGGCAGAAGGGTGTGCAGATTGACTTTCAACAATGCGATTAGCGGCCGCAGCCCCGGCTAAGGGTTTAGCATGAAGGATGAGTCGAGGTTGTTTATGGTCCAAAGATGTCCAGAGCTCAGTGAGCCCGGACAAGAAGAGTCCTTCGTGAGTCAGAGCTTGAAACCAGGAACAGTACGAAACGGCAGGTTTGGTATGTAGTCGTCACAGCTGAAGAATCACAACAGCGCAGTTCTCAGCCAAACTGAGCAACAGCAATTTGTCTGGACGCGCTTGCCGAGTCCCAGGATTGCATCGACGGGCTACGCATTCGCGGCCATCCGTGACGATGGCAGCGTGGTGACTTGGGGCCGGAGGCTGTGCAGCGGTTGTGCGGAGTTTTAATCTGAGGGGCTCAGATTTCGCAGCCTTGCAGCCGACATTCAAGATATTTCAGATGGCGGCGTTGCAGATCAAGGGTGTGCGCTGGCAGTTTTGTTGCAACTTATGGGACCAGTGCTAGAAACTCCTTGGAGTTGCTGAACTCTTGGAAGGAGCCTGGTGCCACAGTACTGAACTGACGACAAGGAACGCTTGATTCATTGCACCTCTCGGGCGGGGAAAAAGCTTCAAAGACTTTAACGCACGACTGCACGTCCATCCTTTGGCCTTTCCATTTTTTGGAAAGAGAACATAAGAACGCTCTCTTTTCTGGTCTGGTCTTGAGCAGCCGATGGGCCAAGGAGCGAGCATGGAGGTGACAGCCACAAGATCCAAGAGCACCTTGTCAATGTCAAGCACGTGCAGGCGCTGCAAACGGAATCTGCATGCCTCCAGAGGCTGTACATAGCTTGCAGAATGCAGAACCGATTCGGGCGACGTTCGTGCAGGGCTCCGTCAGCACCTTTGCCGCCATAGTGGGGGATGGCAGCATCGTGGCATGGGGAGATCGACGTCCCGTGGCCGAAAGCAGCACCAAAAACCTGCGCCGAACCTAGCTGCCCCAGCGTACATCTGGATAGAGGATGTGCTGCTCTGCCACAGCTCGGGAAATCGAATGTCAATCAAAGGCGACTGATGTGTGATGTATGTCGGTGTTCAGGTATGATTTCACATGTTGTTGAAATGCATAATCGACCCTAACAGCCCTAACAGGCCGTAGATGCATGCGCATGTGTGTTACCATTGCCAGCTTCCACGTGCCCATCGTCCCACATAAGAATAATCAATAGACTTGCGTACCTGTTCCAGTCCGATGCTTGCCTCGAGATCAGATCCGAAGTCTGCGAGGTTAGGGTCACTGAACCTAACCATTCCGAAGATCCAGTAATCTTCCGGCAAGAAGCTGTGGAAACGCCGGACAGTACCGAAACGATCCAGTCACTGCAGACTCCGCTGACCCACACGATTCGACATGAACTCTGACAGATCTGCCATGTCGATCAGTGTTGAAGTAGCTTTGCTCAGTGGGAAAAGTGTCGCCCTTCTCGCTGAGCTTCACTGGACCATCGGCCGCTTGCTGCTCGAGGCACAGCACCAGCTTGGCGCTGGCCTGGATCAGCTTTTTGCAGAAAATGGGGAGCTGCTGAACGAGGCGAGGACGTTGGAAGAATCTGGACTGCAATCCGGCAATGTCTTGCAGGCGAGTGTCAGGCCGAAGCGGCTCGCTTCCTCAAGCACCGACTTCGCTTTGCTTTGCGAGACTGGATCGGTTGTAGCCTGCAGTGAAGTCTGCCTCGGAAAGACACTGCTTCCGCACGACAGCTTGGTGGACGTGCTGTACATCCAGGACCGGCATCAGGCTTCATGTTTAAGGTTTGGGGTTTTTCATGTTTGTGCATGCATATTTATATGTGTGTTTGCTTTGCTTTGCGGGCTAGCAGTGGTCTGTTCGCAGCTTAATTAAATGCACATCTGGCCCCACATTCGATGTAGGGTTTGGCGAGCTTATGCTGCCAGAAGCTTTCGGGGGCCTGTAGAATGGGCGATCTTTGGTAGCAAGCCCCAGTAATCGTCGTGCACGGCTGTAAATCCGAGCACCTCACTGGGACAGTGCCCTGCCCTCCTATGAGGGCCGCCCAATGTTAGAAACAGTCTCAGAGAAATCACTCAGTGTATCGAGCGGGGAGAGACCAGATTCACCTACGACTCTCTGAGTCCACACTTCCGTCGCTGTCGCAGATAAGACTGATGTCCTGGGCCACCCTGTCCAGAATCTCCCTGGCCTCCCCAAAGTAGATGGGGAACCAGCTCAGTTCCGCGAGGATGCACTGCCGGAAGTCGCCGACCAGCTCGGACTCGGCTGGACGGGTCAGTAGGTCGCACACCGCCTTGTACGCCTCTTGCACTTCATCCGCCCACGCACCATCTTCAACCTTAGGCAGGCTCCCCCGGCCTGCTCGGGCGTGGCCAAGGTGTAGTCCGCCTCAGCCGCTGATCGCCATCCTCGGCTGCCGAGTCCGTGAGGGAAGCTCTGTTCCGACGGGGCCATAGCTCGCAAGACCGCCACGCATCGTGGTGAGTCTCTGAGATGCACCGCCAATCGGGTACGGGCCCAGAAATTCCGCCGGCATGCTCTGCACGTCGTGCCCCCAACAACCTTTCTGTAGGCTGCCTTCCTGCCATGCGTCTTGAAGAAGTGCGCCCCTAGCGCCGCCTTCGTGCGCACTGCCTTGCAGCACACGCGGCAGGTCCATGGACAGGTGAGGTCGTCAGCCGCCGGGAAGGCCCTGCAGGCACGCTTGTAGAGACTCCAAAGCGCCAGGAGCACAAGCTGGTCCTTGCTGAAATCCTCGGCAGGACCGGTGCTGTCCAGCACACTGAGATCAGAAGGCTGAAACGTGCCTTCCTTGCGTACACATCCAGTCCCGGGGTAAACGTCAAGATGTGGACTGCCGGCGCCACCATCTTTCAGTAGGCATCACCCTTGATCTGTTTTGCCAAGAGGCCCTTCAGGACCCGCGTGAAGCCGCCCGCAAGGACCTCCCAAGCTTTTCCCCGGGTCACCCATAAGGCCAGGTTGAAGTATGTGGAGGTGATGGACATCTGAAAAGGGAAGCCCTGACACCAAGCGGGATCGTGACATTGGCGAAGATCAGGTTCTTTCCCGCCTCAAAGGCCGCTTTCGCGATCCCTAAACGTCTGCGCGCTTCTTGGATCATCTTCATCTAAGCCACCCAAATGGACATAGGAGGGGGCCACATAGATGTCTCGGCCTAGTACAGGCAGGGTCACGACCTTCTTGCCCGCAGGGAACCAGTCAGTCCGCACCTGCCTCGCTCCTTTGCCCCGGAGTGCCAGGACAATCGCCGTTTTCTTCGGCTTGAGATTTGGGATCATGCCATGCCGCTCCGAGAACTCAATAATAAGCGCAGCCATACGGCATAGCTTGCGCTTTTCCTCTCAGTGATGCATCCGCGGCCCAGACACTGTCCCGCGCCTCTACTTCTTCCCCTCCGGCCGGTCCTCCCAATGGGCCTTGGTCTGCGTTGACCGAGAAGGCCGTCAAAAGACCTTCCGCTGAGGCCGCGAGGTCAAAAGCCTGCTGAGGACAAAGGCGTAGACCACATCCGCCCAGCTGGAGCCGGGACGGGACCCAGCCCTGGAAAGGTTGACATGGCTGTGGGTGCCATGTCTGGTTACGAACCAGGCACGGTGCATCATATCCTTCGCCAGGTGTCGTAGAGGTGGTCGCATACCAGCATCCCCCATCATGCCACCATCCTTGATCATCTGCCTGAAGTCCTCCATGTCCTCGGCCTGGAGCCCAAAGGTCTTGAAGATGTAGGTCACCGCCCTGTCACTCTCAATCTCAATCTCGCCTACCGCAAGCTCGCGGATTACGCGGTAATAAGCGCTCTGAGAATCGAGGAACACGACCGCGGCACTGCGACCCGCATCTCGCCCCCCACGAAGGAAAGCCTGAATGTACAGGGCCGGCAGCAAAACCGGCGCCTGTTTGCGGGCTCTCAGTTGAAAGTCGTGAAGTGCCTCCTTCATCACCGCGCCAGCCCTTTCCCGTAGTAGGCGATGGAAGCTCTTGCCCGGCAGGGAGGAGATGAAAAGGGACCTATAGTTAGCAACATCAGCCTTCGTGCCAGCTCCTTTCCAAGCCCCCTGGAGGATGCCACCTCTCCAGTGCAGGGGCTGGCATAGAAGCATGGTGGATTTGGCCACCAGAGGGAATAAGGTGTAGGGATGTCCTCGAGCTCCCAGTCGAAGTTGTCCTCGACCCGGACACCCTGCCCATCGTCCGCAATCAGTACATCAGTGCTGACGGTTCGTCCGCATTCCTGCCTGCCGGGGTGGCAGCAGCGGTAGAGGCAGGGTTGCCACAGGCATCTTGCAACGCTGGCATGGGCCTCCATGGTGTTCTGGACAGTTTCCCACCCAAACCAGCCTGCTTGACCTTGCGCATCACGTCCGCGAAGTCAGTGCCCTCAGACGTCACGAGGCCACCAAGATACTCAGCCTTGTCCTTTCTGACCCCGTTTCTGATGCGCGTCGTGGCGTACTTGATCGCTGCAGCAACAACCTCATAGAGAACAGTCTGCTTGGCGACCATCTGATTGACACCGTAGTCCGCTCTGCCGGCCCACTGGAGGAATGACCGGACCAACAGGTCACGCCACAGCCGGTGCCTGGCCTTGGTTTTGAGCACCATCTTCTGTTCGCGAAGAAGCCATGTCAATGTAGCGCTGGAGATGTAGTCAGCCCTTGCCTGGTTCTGGTCCAGACTGAAGTGATCTTGGAGCATCCATGGACATACTGCCGAAGATGTTCGTAGTGATCCGCGGGGTGGCTCATCCATGGTAGCGGGCTGTAGTACCACATCTTCTCGCCCACAACGCGCCGTCCTTCCTCCGACAGGAGCCTTTTGCCATCATACTTCGGGCGGAAAATGCGGCATCTATGTGTCGCCCCGTCAAGGTCGCCATCCAACTGAATTAAGGACAACCGGGTCATGGTCCTCGTTGGGTGCCAGCGTATCAAAGGAGACATCGACCCAGCTGCGAAGGCTGGCGACGGTCGCTAGGCCTCCCAGCGCAATGTAGTCAATTCTGTGGCCCGCCCCATTGGCTTGTCTGTACGTCACGTCCGTTCCATCATGTAACGTGGCAGGAAGCCAGAGGTGGCATTGATCCGCAACACCTGTGAAGTCCCGGCCATTCTTGTCAGGGGTCCCGTGGTGGCTGCGACTGCCGAGGTCATTTAGAGGGCGCCATTCCCCAGTAATGGCTTTGCCCGCCGACAGGCAGTCGTAATGGAGGACGTACTTGGTCACCTCCAGAAAGGCACGGCTCTGCAATACCCACAGCAGGCTCGTGGCAAGGGCAACCTGCTCGTCATCGTGCAGCACGGGTGCCGTGGAAGAGGTCCATGGTGTGTCCGCTGCACCATGTGTTTGCTCGCCCCAGAAACCGAAGATGGACTGAGCTCCTGCCAGCACGAGCACCGCCGCCACGGCATAGCCGCCAATGCCCTTCTCCTCGTTCCAAGACCCATCTGAATTTAAATGAACTTCTGGCCATCGCGCCCCTCCAGCACCCCGTAGCAAATCGCTCCAGTGTGACATTGAGGCTACGGCCTTCACGGTAGGCTCCTTGAAGGACACGTCCGGCAGCGAGGAGGCAATCCAGCCAGGATCCCATACTCTTCCAATCTCAGCCAGCACCTCATCCGACTGGGGAAGCTGGATGATCTGTTGGTCCATGTTGTAGGACGGCGGCGGCAAGCAAGTAGATAGCCGCAACGGAGCGCTCGCAGAATCTCCCGGCTGATCTTCGTGCCGCTGTGGGGATCTGCTTCTGTCGCTCGGTTCGTTGACAGGGCGTGGCGGCGGTGGCCCGAAAGGGCCTTCCCCTCGTGGAGGGAGGGTCGCTGGCGTCAGAGCTGTCCTCCCCATCCTCATCATCGTCACCATCACTGTCTCCTTCCGACGAGGGGGTTAGTTCAGCTGTCTCCTTCAGCAGGATATTGAGTGTCTCACCATCTTGAACCCGTAGGAGCGAGCGGTCATCGGTGAGCTCGCCTCCTTCAACCAGTATGGTCCAGCCTTCCACAGTCGGTGCCTGGATGCCCTCTAGGTACTCCGTGGAATTGAAAAGCTTGCCCGGGAGCAACACCCACCGCGGGAAGAAAGCGAGGCCTCGCATGTCCAGGAAGACAACTGTGGCGTCAGGGTCGTCCTCCCCTGCGTGCTGCTCGGCCCCGGGTTGACCGCAATCTGCTTGGAGATGCGGCGGCCTGCGTAAAACAGACCAGCCGCTGGCGCATCCGGCTCACGTACCCAGCACTGACGCATTGGATATCCCATGAGCTGCTCCGCCAGCGTGGTACGGTGCCGATCAGCGTCGGGGAGGTCCTCATACACCAACTGGTCCTCCGTACCCTGGTACACTACGTGTGCATTCCGGTTGTCCTCTGGCGGTGCGACCAGTGAGTTCCATGCTGATGGGTCCTCAAGCCGGTCAAGGAGGAGGCCATCCTCCCAAACGCATGGAATGGGTCCCCTTCGTAGACAGCCTTTACGACTCCACCTTGAATGGGGTCCGGCGGCGGGTTGTTCCCCAAAAGGAACCAGGCTGCCAAAAAGATAGAGGTCGATCGGCACCAGGTCGTCCTCCGGAAGTTGGCGGCGCAGGGCGGCTGCTGTGAGCGGCCCATCATGATAAAATGTGAAGATCTCACCCCCGATGCTCCTGTTGTCCATGACAAGGGCAAAATTGCCCACTGATGGCCACACAGCTGCCGAAGCATTGACCAACCTGCGGCACCGTTGGTACTATGGAGTCTGCATAATCGGGCAGGTCTCTGATAGAGCTCTTGACCGCATCGCACAGCCTCTGCTCCGTGAGCGGGAAACCCATGCCGATGTCCACTACTTCAGGTCCAAAATAAGGGGTGGAGACCCATACACTAATGTGAACAGCACGCCTGTCTGCTTCTGAGCTGCTTCTGTCCGATGGTCGACCTCATCACGGCCCGGAGCACTCGTCTCGAGTAAGGTTGGGGCCATTTCCCCTTCAGAGTGCAAGAGGGGGGTGCGTCCATGGGCGCCTTGCGCCGCTCTGGCCAATTGCTCCCGCAATGTGAGCTGGCCAGACATCCAAAGTTCGAGGTCTGTCTGCCTCGGCGGGGCCACATAGTGGTGACCATGTGTCATCCTTTGTCTCCCCTTGGCCACTGCTGCCGCATCATCATCCACAGCAGCGCCACAGACTGTAAGTGACGCAAATGCAGCAAGCAGACGTAGAGGCCACCACTTCCTGCCACTGCTGGTCCTGCCCTGTTGTCGGGCTGCTGTTCTCCCATACAAGAGGAGAGTTCCCACCAGCAACAACAGCTGGAGGAGGTGCAAAGTCAGATGCCATTCCACTGCTAACCGCCCAATGGAAAGGATGGCGGCTGTTCCCCATGGAAGAAGGGCATCAAGAAGGTAAGCTTGGAGGTCCAGCACATCATAGTACCTCCATCGTTCCTCTTCGTTTCCATTTGAACGGTCGTGGCCTCCCGAAGGGCCGTGCCGCTGAGATGAACCGGTGTTCCCCGACAAAAGGTCGGCCAGAACACCATCATCCCCAACATTGAAAGGAGCAGGTAGTCCACAAGGCCACCGCTGGGGTAGGCAGGCTCCGGCACATACGTTGGCGTCTTGTAATCCAAGAACACCACCCCGTACATCTCCATCACCCGCTGCTCGCCTCCATCTGGACATGCCGAAAAAGCCAGAATGAGACTCATAGACAAAAATGTTCATAGAGGACTGTGGGCCGCAACTGGCATCCCTGCTTCGGCCCACTTGGCCAGCTACTCCACCAGGCCAGGCGGCTCTCCAGGCCCATTTCCGGTCAACTCCTCAATCGGGATGTCTTCGTCTGTACCATCCGAGAGGATCTCCGTCTCCGCTGCCGCATCCCTGGCCTTGTTCTCCTCTCGCCGCGCCTCCAGTTGTTCCGCAAGACCGCTTCCACCCACACGTGGCTTGGATGACTGAGATCGGCCCCGCAACTCGAGACTTGGATCTGGCAGCGCCCTCTGGGAGCGGCATGGAGGATGTAGAAGGCGAGTCGAGGTAGGGATCCCCTCTGGCAGGCCCCTCGCCGGCGACTCGCCGGGGCTCTCTGCGATCCCCCCTGTGACAGGCCTGTTCGTGGCCGCAGGGGTCAAGCCATCCGTGTAGCGTCTCCGGGTCGGTGGGGGCGGGGTCATCGCCTCCGGCTCCTTCTGCAACTTTTCGCGCCTGGCAGCGATTTCCTGCAGCATCCTTTGCTTGGCTGCCTGCCGCTCTGCGCTGTGTCCAGCCAGAGCTCCCGCCAGGAGCCCCGTAAGACCCATATCGTCGTCCTCCTCCGCCTCCTGGAATAGGCTGTCCCATGCTTGCTCTTCCTCGACAGTCGGCAAGGTCTCCTTCTGGTTGGTCTTGATCGTGCCGCCGGGAGAGGGCCTCCTGGAGGTCGTTGAGGGCCGTCTCTTGGTGGGCGATGTTGTCCAGCTGCTCCTCCTTGAGGACCTTGACAGCCGCCATGTACTTGCCGCGCTCTTTGATGAAGGCCTTCTTGAGCTTGTCCTGGAAGGTGGTCCGCTGCTCTGACACATGTGTCAGCTTTTCTTCGGTTCGCCGGACCTTGCCTTCG
This sequence comes from Symbiodinium sp. clade A Y106, assembly GCA_003297005.1. Taxonomy (NCBI): domain Eukaryota; class Dinophyceae; order Suessiales; family Symbiodiniaceae; genus Symbiodinium; species Symbiodinium sp. clade A. The sequence continues at coordinate 34,941 of BGNK01002839.1, forward strand.
GCTTGCCTCAAGTTGTTGACAAGCTTCTGTGTTCCCTTGACAAGGTCCTGCTCCCGTGGCCAGAGGCACCTGTCGCTTGTCTCCGGGCCCCTTGGCGCTCATCGACTGCACCGGCATAGCGTCGAAGGTCGGGAAGCTCGGCTGTCGTGCTTCCTCTCGAGGCCACCAGGAGTTGTCCTTGCCCTTCTCCTTCCACCACGCGAAGGCTGTTGCCCACGCCACTGCTCTGCCCACTCTGGCCACTCTGCCCACTCCTGGGACCATTGTGACTTCTTGCCCATGTGGGGTCCAAGTTCACGATACAGGGCAGTGAGTGGTGCTCCGCCAAGCGACGGCAGTCGCGTCGGAGAGGGGTCAGTCCTTGATCCCTAGCCCTGTGGATCCGGCGGCGGGCTTTCGACCTGAGCCTGCGCTGGAAGCGGTGCCAGGCTGGCGAGTTCGGAGGCCGCTGGCGGGCTATGATGCGTGCAGCTGCGTGCACTGGGGTTAAAGGCTATGCGGCCGCTCCTGGCCACTCGATCCCAAACCCTTTATATGTGTGTATACATATATATATATATATACACATATATCTATGTTTACGGTCCCGCCCCTTATGACAGACTACGCCCTTGAAAGCACCGGCGATTCCGGCCGTTGGCGTGGTCTTCTAGCTTCAACCCCTCAACTGAAGACGGAGAAGTCTGTGTTCGCATGGCTTAAACAACCCAGCCTGAGACCAAAAAGCCAGACACAGCTACAGATTCAGAGAGAATGCCGGAAGTGTTTTCTGTTTGCGATTTGGTGTTTCCGATTGATTTTGAGAATTGGCCCGAACACAGAGAACCCTATGTATGTGTGCCACCCCACTCCACAAGCTACCTCCAAGCTTTGCTTTTCCAGGAGAAGCCTAAACATAGGATGAGCGGTAGCCATGTGGCCTTCGCTTCTGAATTCTGAATCTCAAGTTTCGCGATCCTTGAACCAGATCGTGGTAATCTTAGGCTGGCCTGTTTTTTGGCATTCAGCATATGGGGCTGTAGTTATACTGCTCGTTTTGGGCCGTTGTATGTAGATGTCAATTCAGTAAGCAGCATATGGAGACCATGGGATCTGCTAGTACAGTGCATTCGACGGATTGAAATGTATATAGATAATAGGATGCAGATTAAGATGCCAGGCTCGTAGCATTCATCCTAGTTTGAGCCTGTGCCTGTGCAAGTTTTGACAGAACATCAGAGGAGTATTGTTCATCTTAGGCCTGACTTCCCTCCTTGAGCATTCAGTTCATGCCGCTGCTGCTGCTACTGCCACTGCTAGTGCCATGACGACAACTGCTGCTCCTGCTATCTGGCATGTGTGTTTGTCTGCCTGCCTGGCTGGCTGGCTGTCTGTCTGTCCGTGCTCCTGAGCTTGTGTCTTTTTTGTTGGTCGTTTTGCTTGACTTGCCGGTCGGTCGGCGTCAATCAATGCTGGGCACGCCGATTCGGATCAGGTTGGACTTTCAGGCAGCACAGCAGCACATCACCGTCATGCAGCGATCTGGGCTGGGTTTCGTTTCGGGTGGTGATCAGAACTGAAGCGAACAGCATGGTTTTTGTGCAGATGTCGTGTCCCCTTCAGGCAACTGACGAAGCTTTTGCTGCTGTCCTGATCGATGGCTCTGTAGTTTCGTGGGGTCGCCCGGATTTCGGTGGTGACAGCAGTGAAGTTCAACATCAGCTGCAAGGCGTTCAGCAGATCCAGGCGACCAAAAAGGCCTTCGCCGCCTTGCTTCGGAATGGCTCCGTGGTGGCTTGGGGTGATGCAGGCTACGGAGGTGATGCCAGTGCAGTCCAGCACCTGCTCTCTGCAGATGTCTGCAAGATACAAGCATCTTCTGGAGCCTTTGCTGCAATCTTCTGTGATGGAACTGTGGCGACTTGGGGGCACATAACCTTGGGTGGCGACAGCATTCCTGTAAGAAGGAAGCTACGGAAAGTTCGGGACATTCAAGCATCCGATGGGGCTTTCGCTGCGATTTGCCGGGATGGATCTGTGGTAACCTGGGGCCATCCTAGGTTCGGGGGGGACAGTGCGCTGGTGGAGCAACAACTCACAGGGGTGCACCAGATTCAGGCCACAGGAAGCACCTTTGCAGCCATCTTGACAGACGGTTCTGTGGTCGCCTGGGGCGTGGATGGATCGGGTGGCGATGCGAGCATCGTGCCCGAAGGCCTTCAGAACGTTCAGCAGATTCAAGCTTCGATGCAGGCATTCGCCGCCATCTTATCCACTGGCTCTGTGGTGACCTGGGGCTCTGCTCTACACGGGGGAGACAGCTCAGCAGTACAGGCGCAGCTTCGAGACGTTCAGCAGATTCAAGCCACTAGAGGACGCAAAGGAGCGTTTGCTGCTATCCGTGCAGATGGATCTGTCGTGGCTTGGGGGGACAGGAGTTCTGGAGGCGATTGCAGTTCCGTGAAGGACCAGCTTCTCTGTGTGCGGGATATTTAGGCTACGTCGGGCGCTTTTGCTGCTCTGTTGGAGGATGGTTCGGTGGTAACCTGGGGAAACCCAGCTTCGGGTGGCGATAGTGTCGCTGTACAGGCGCAGCTAAAGGATGTGCGGCATCTACAAGCATGCGACACTGCCTTCGCGGCTCTCTTAGCCGATGGGGGCGCCATTGCCTGGGGGAGTCCACCAAGCACCGTCCCTGGTGCCGCTGGTGCCCATGCTGTTTGGACTTGTGAATTCCGAACCTTCGCAAGGCCGTCTCAGAAATCTCTTGCCGACTGTCAGAAGGTTGCTTAAGCCAAGCTTCAATGTGCTAAGGAGTCTGTTCGCTGCAGGCAGACCCTGCCATTTTAGATGTGCCTGGGGTTGAATTGAACCAGCCCCTGCAAGTAGGTCCGCACGATGGTCTCAAGAAGTCACGTCTTTTATGCCAAACACTCCCAGGCTTCGAAATGAAGGGTCTCACCCGCTGCGCCGTGCAGCTCAGCGCGAGCATCGGCGCTTTCGCTGCTCTGGAGGTCCGGCTTCCAAGAATCTGGACTGGACAATTGCCTCGCACAGCTTTGACCATCATTTCCTTTTATGATGGGGATGCTGACCAGTTTGGCGGAGTCAGGTCTTGCATTTAGCAGACCTTTGGATGTTGAGGCTCGCGTTTTTGAGGGTTCATCAATACCACTAAGCCTACTGTGGCCATAGAATGAGCAACCTGAGACTGCTTGTGAATAACAACCAGGATCAGAAACCACGGCTGCTAACTTATTTCTATCATGCTTGGTGCTACAGCTTCTAGTCTTAATGGTGGCATCTCTACTACGACGCTACTGCTGCTGCTGCTGCCGTAGGTGGTGATTGCTGTGCCTGCTTCTGCTGCTGCTGCTGCTGCTGTTGTTATTGCGATTGCTGTCGTCAGTGTCGCATTCATTTTCGTCATTCACATAGGTGTTCTCATAGATGCTACATGGTATGGTGGTTGTATTGTGAACTAGGTTTGTCAGTAAGCTCCGGATCCACTCCCAAGGGCAGCTGTCAATTTTGCACGCAGACACACACACAAACACACACGCAAACACACACACACACACACACACGCACGCACGCACGCACGCACGCACGCACACACACACACAATCACACACACACACGCACGCACGCACGCACGCACGCACGCACGCACGCACGCACCCACACACACACACACACACACACACACACACACACACGCACGCACGCACTAGTATATAGAGGTTAATGCGGGCTGCAACTATCGAGGCGACGTGTCGTGCCGTCTGTAGCAAGTCCAACAAACCAACTAACAGTCTCAGATTGAACAAAAGCCGAGTGCCTCTCAAAGAGACACTGCCAGGCGGATGGCACCGTTGTTACCTGGGGTTCGGCCATGCACGGAGGTGACAGCAGCACTGTGCGACAGCTCTTGAAAAATGTCAAATCGATTGCGGCTTGAAAGCACTAAGCTTCAATCTGAAATTGCCACTTGGAGACTTGGGGATTCACAGCTTTACAAAGACAATTCATCGTGAATGGCAGTGACACATGCTGAGAGATCCTTGAGTGTTCAGTTTGATATTGGGACGCTGGTAGCACTGACTGTGTTTGATGCTGGACTGGGAACCTCGTGATATTGAGTGGGTGGTGTCTTTCTGACACTAAAGACTTAAAGAAGAACTCCAAATAGACTGCTGCTTTCCGAAGCCTTCCGAGTCTTTCCTTGATCCTCTGTCTGATTTTTGGCAGAGTTGGCCTCGAGGCTTCCAATGGCTTCGCATTTGCCGCTCTCCGTTGCGATGGCTCTGTGGTATTCTGGCATCGAGGGTCTGTGGATACGGTGTTTCAGCACAGGGCGGGGTTTGCACATGTAAGAGGGAATGGTGTGGTGGCATTGGAACTCTCAAACAGTTGCACTTACTTCGCCATTCTCGTTTCGGTAGTCGCCCACGGCTAAAGATAGACCTGCATTTATGCCGCGACGGCCCCAGCAAGGTCTTTTTTGCCTTAACGGCATTCAGGTCGCAAGCCCGCACCAATCTGCTTCCCAGAGCTGAGGTAACCTGGGGCGATCCGGAAGGGGGTGCTTGGGCGAAGAGTTTGTTCCGGTTGAAATTTACAGGAGATCTTGATGTGTCGGCTGTGGATTGCACAGGCATACATTTCCTGCAGCATGCACTCGACAGTGAAAGAGTTCTCTCATGAATCTTCCAGTCAATTGCAGGCACCATATTTCTACACTGCCCCAGTGCTTGAATTGTTGAATGCTCAGAGACACTGTAGTTGCAATCATCAATGCCCAGCTCCAGACTAAAGAAACAGCATGACATGAAAATAAAAATAGATGACTAGTTACATTGCTGTGCAGTATCCTGACCTAGGGGCTCACCTCATTGCTAAGCGACTGGCAAGCTTCTAGTCAAAGGTGGGGACAGCAACGACATGGAAGTTCAGTTGAGGCATGGGCGCAGGGAAAGGGCTAAAAGGTCAGGTTCGGAGACCGAGAGATGTACACGGATTGACAAATTGCTTCAGTCTGGACGACACTGCGTGGGGAAACACTGCAGCCCTTCCATACGATTCCACACAATTCTTCGTGAATGTAGATACTTGAGCCACTGCGGCTGCCTGGAGCGACTTGCCCGCAGACAAAGCAACAGCATGTCGACTCGCAATCACTCGAGTTGCATACTACACGCAGTCTCGTCGAGTCACATACCTCCAGACTTTCAAGGGCCGACGTATCATCGTGATCCCAGTCAGCAAGTCCCGTTCGCGGATGTTGTTCGGGAAGTTGATTGCCTGACACAGAAGGTTCGGCAAGGCCTAACCCTACGACGTGTTTAGGCCACCCGTTGCAGAGACTTATGTTTCCAAAGCATGGAGGATGAAATTCTTGGAGCTCCAGCGTTATGGAAGCTGCATAGGTTCGGGACACTTGGGTACAGACAGGCTCACTCTCTCCGTGGGAACGACTGGAGCAGAATTGCGTAGCATGTTTTGGCACATGTGGTTGTGGATGTTAGTGGGCCTGGCGCCTGCATATATGGGGAAGTCTGCCAGGCCCTGTGCTGGAAACTGCACCTGCTCGAGACCGGGGCCGCTGTGCCAGCCATGCTGGGACCAGACCTGAAGGCTTCAGGAAACCGAGACTCCCGTGTTGAGAAATCTTTCTTCTAGAGGCTCTTGCATCCCAAGTCTGGTTTTTGCTGTCGCCTATTCTTCGACAGCCAAGCCGCCAAATCGATAGTCGTGCATGCAGCCAAGCCACACCAAACATATGTGCAGAAGCAGTCACTACGCAGAATTGAACCACCACAGACGCACACATCACGTGTACGCCCATCTTGTGAGCCCTGAATCGGGTTCCTATGAACTCCATTGCTTTGCATGGCAAGCGCTCTGACAAAGCAGAGCCTGCCCTGCAGCCTTCGCTTCTTGATTTTTGGTATCGCTGCCTTGCAACGCTCCATTCTGCCCAGATTGTACCACAAGATGAAACGTCCTGCCAGGGTACATCGTGAAACGAAGGATGCTACGATTGAAGTAGGACTGCTCGTTCCTAGCGAGTGATCTGGTTGAGTTTTGCTTGAAGATACAGAGAGGAGCCCAATTATGGACTGTGTTTGTACTCTTCGTATTCTTGCTGAGGCTAGGGGCCACGGTGCTGCATAGATGGTGGATCACCTAGCAAACACATCCAGGTGATGTTGGCTGACATCAGAAGCGACCCGGAGTCCTGCCCTTCAACACCGTGGCATGTAGTGGCAAAGCACGTGATGACGATACTTGGAGCACTACGGAAACTCGACCAGCTGCATGCTCGGCAGAGCAGCAGGGGCTGCTGCAAATCTGTAGCTCCAGTCCCAAGGTCCAAGGCACATGCTGGCTTCCACCTCTCTACTTGAAGCCATGCAGCAACGCGATTCTGGAGTCCTGCTTCTGTCTCAGGAGTTGTTCCCGGGATGCGTATCTTCGTGGATTCTGAAAGTGAGGTTATCATCTTATTCAGAAAAACACACCTCATGATCCGAACACTCCCTGAAAGAACTCGGAAAAGGTTGTGAAGTCAGCGTTGCGCAAAGCAGGTGCCTTCAGCTAAGAGCCCGGAGCCCAGCCAGGCCAGAAAGCCTCGGCCCGAATCTGAAAAAGGGAGTGTCTCAAAAACCGTGGCCTGTAGAAGGACTGTAGGAGAAAGAACATGCGTCACTTTGCTGTCTGTGTGCAGGCTCCAGTTCAGGCAAACTGTTTCAAGCGAGTGAGCCCGGACCTCGAGGAAATTTGCGAACATGCCTCACGGCCCAGTCCCTGAGCGCATATGTGTACTCCATATTGGCACTCGATGAAGTGGACCGGCCTGCCTTTTTGAGACACATCCAGACGTGCTTATGTCGATCTACAGGATGGGCGGCATCGATTGCTGAAAAGAGCACCTTCTCAGCTTTTGTCGGCTGTGTGCGAGACCGTCATTGAGCATTTCGTTGCTACAGCCGAGAAGAGAACTATTCCACACACAAGTGCGTAGGAAACCTATATTTTCGTCACAGGATATCGACCAGCCACTGACCATGACCCTGGGCTGGCTATGAATACTTCAGGAGTAGAGGTTGGAGGGTGCGCAGGGGTTGCACCTGCTACAGAGCAGCGAACAGGTCCTGATGCAAAGTTCTGCGTGCCAAACGTTCCAAACATCACTGCTGCAAACATGATCGTTTGGACACTACAGGTTCAGAGGTAATTGGCAAATCCTGATGCGAAACAGTTTTGTGTCGCTTCCGGCGCCTCCATCCCACCCTCCGTGCCAGGCACACTCCACTTTCCAGTTCTAGATTTAGACTTTGCTTTCCGCAGTACTCGAACACCCTTGGTTTAAGCTTGAGACTTGAAGCCTATGGATTGCGCATATGACAAAAGTATCGACAAAACATGTTTGTGGATATTGTCTTCATATTCGCGCCCTGATTTGTTTCCGTGATTTGATTTCATAAACAGGTATGAAAAGATTATGAACTTCATATCGTTTGGTTCTGGATCTGGGTTCTTGGTCTCACTTCGGCCAGACGGGACAAAGGCATATCAAAATCATATTCTCAGGCATAGTTCAACAGTGTTTCTTCCATATTGTTCATCTTGTCTTCATCTTGTGTTCAAACGTGTTCCCATGTGTTCCTTTTGTGTCTCTATTGGAATGAGAACAGACCTCCCCCTCGCCCCCCCGCCTGTTCATAGTTTTCCCATGTTTTGCTCATATTGTTCCCACATTTTCCTATGTTTTTCATTTCCCATGTTCAACCATCTTTTTATCTTCGCATTTCATATGTATACAAATCTGGGTCATGAAAAGCGAGTGTTTAACATGATGACGATTTTGCAAGCTTCAATGTCTCAACTTTAAGGCCCCGCACCCACCAACCCACGCACACACGCAGGCACGAAAGCATGCACCCACAGGCACCCACCCACCCACACCCACCCACAGGCCACCCACGCCCAGCCACGCCTACACATGCACACCGACCCACCCACCCACCCCAGCCAGCCAGCCACCCACCCCACACCCATCTGCACGCACCCGCACCCACACACACACAAGCACACGCGCACACGCACAAACACACACACACACACCTCAAACACAAACGCACACACACACATACACACACACAGGCTTGCAACTTAATCGAATTGGTGTTTGATCGGCAGCACAAACAAAACTGAAACAAACGATGATGACGATGATGATGATGCTGATGCTGATGGTACCGAGGATGAGATCGACATTTTCACATGTTGGTGCCAAGTATGCCAGATACAACGAATGGCATACAGAACTACATGAGATGATCCTTCGCTGGGAAATGGTTTCGGACCCGCTGCACCAGACGTAAACGAATGACAGCACAACAGTGAATCAAAGGTGAATGCAGATAGAAAGTGTCAAGCTGCCGCAGGGGCCAAGGCCGCGATATAGGCAGGTAAGCTTCGGTGGACGGAGCTACGCCAATGAAGCGAGTGACCCCCGGTGCCCATGCAACGAGGACAGCACAAACACACAGAGAGACAGACAGACCGGCCGGCAGACAGAGATGCGCAGACAGAGCAATCCTAAGCCCCTTGCGGACTCAGCCGGCAAGGAGCAAAATCCAAAGCAGCGAGCACGAGCCGAACGAGCTCGGGAGGAGACGAGACGGAACCACGGTTGTTTGCTTGTTTAGTTTAGTTTAGCTGCTTAGCTGCACTGACACTGAGCGGTCTTTGGCAGGAGCTTCTTCGGCGCCGGCGCTTGGCCCGAGAGGCCGGTGCCAAGCGGAAGCGCGGCGAGAGGCGAGACGGGACTCTGGATTCAACATCTTGAGCTCGGGCCGCTCGGGTTTGGGTCGAATTGTGTTTTTTGATTGAGGCATAGGCGGTTCCGGGTGCGTTTCTGGAAGCCTGGACCTTCGACGGAATTTGCGAATCTGTGGAGGCGCTACCTGCGTTCAGAGACCGATCAAGTCAAATCGTTTGGGCCTCAGGCGGTGCTCAGAAATTCAGGCTGAAGCAGCTCGACGGTGATTGCAGCGATGATGTGATTACTATTGAGGACTTGGTGTTCGTAGCGGTTCTTCGCTTCGCCATTGGACTGTCACTGCTGCTGCTTGCTATCATTGCTAATACTTGTCAGTATTAGCAATGATAGCAAGCAGCAGCAGTGACAGTGCCAATGGCGAAGCGAAGGTTCTTCTTGCTACTGTTGTTATCTGCACAGTCGCGCGAACACGCTTTGAATGAGGGGCCTCCATGGCCTTTGTTCCCTCACGCTGAGTTCAGGGAGCTTCAGGGAGCAAATCCCTGGCTAAAGATCAACAGCCCCCAACTTTCGAAAAACGGTGTCACCAAGCTCGCTGTCAGGTTCCCAAAACCTCAGAAGCTCAGCATTTCATGAGGCACTGTTGTAATTATGAACGAAAGCGACATGGGCCAGTTTTCGGTGACCGCTTCAATGCTTTGTTAGATGTCAGGCGAATGCGAGTTCGAAGTTGCGTGGGCTTAGAGACTTTTCTATGGGTTGTCGGAGGCCCGGCCTTGGTTTCCAGGGTCTTGGAATTTGTTTCTCAGTTTCTGGTTCGCTTGATTTGCGGGGTTGCATTTTGCTCAAAGATTTACGAGGTCTGAGGCTTACTACAGTTTATACTAGTAGCACAAACCTTTGTCTTGACAGACGACGCACAGGGGTTGAACCTGGGCCGCCCGCTGTTCAGGGCGTCGACTTATGGGTTTCTGTCCCAAACAGCATAGTACTGTAACACTAGTGGGCTAGTCGCGGCTAGTGGGTCCTTGCGTTGAAGGAAATTAAAGCTGATTCTGGCGTGCGCCCGGCGCGCGTGCAAAAATGGCTCCCCGCATCCTACTATCGAGACAGAGGCTGCGGAACTGGTCCCTGCGTCCTATGATTAACGCAGGATGCTCGCGATGACACCCCGGAACCAGCTTTCTGGAATCATCTACCCAGATCTATCTCATGGAAAGGGGGTGTTGCTGAGGGCTTGACGGCCTGCGCGAGCAGAAGGCACGGAGTGTATCTCAAGTGCACACGGCTCAGACATGCTCAGAGAAAATAGGGCTGAAGACAAACAGCCGCTGCAGCAATGCTACATGCGCGGTAGATAAGGCCAGAAGCTCTGGAAAAGGACATCGTGTTTTTGACGCCCGACGACCCGCAGGGACGAACCAATGTCCAGCGATACCTCTGTGTTATGCGCCCAGACTGGGAGACAATGCACGGCCCGTTGACAGACGATAAGGACTGCATCAAATTCAGCGCCAACAGCCATGTGCAGTGGTCCGAACTTTTCGTCGAACATCCGGTGACTTCATGAAGTACCAAAGGGGCACCAAAACCGGGAAAGAGCTGCCGCCTGAAAAGAAAGCGCAGAAGCAAGGGGAATTAATCATGCAGGAGTTTCACTCCCTATCTCCGAGACTTGGGGAGGACAGCCGGCGCTTCAAAAGTTGGCTGCTGCGTGTGCACAACGAGGCACCTCCAGTCTTGAAGGTTGAGGGTGGCTATGGGTGGCTTCTAGGGGTTCATGCCAGACATGTCCAGGTGCTTCCGCGCCCCTGCTATCATTATGATCATCGAATGCTTATAAGACAGGCACCCCTCTAAATCGCCAAAACATCGCCGCCAAAATCGCCCAAAAATAGCGTAGATATCGGCCCAAGCTGTTTCGATTTCATGGAAATCGAACGAATTGTGTTTCTTTTTTTTTGATTTTCGAAAAATCAAAAGATTCTTGTTCGATTTTTGGATGCGTGTACAGTTGCAAAGGTAATGGAGCATGAATGTTGCATATATAATCATATATATATATACAGATATATATATATACATATACATATACAGATATACATATACATATAGATTTAGGCTAGCAAAGCCTCCTTGATAGAACAAGCACATCTTAATCGAAATACGTACATCAAAAACAGAAACTAGTCACTAGTCACGAATCACAATGATTGGCAGGGGGTGGGTCTGATTTGTTACAATCAAGCTTCTGGACGCCTGTTGCGGCGGAGCCCTCTCACTCACTCTCTCTCTTTCTCTCTCGACTCTCGCTCGCTCGCTCGCTCTCTTTCGTTTTGTCGCCGAACGTCGTCAAACCAAACGAGTGCCTTGAGGGAAAGATGAACAGGACTTTCAAGTTACAGTGACATGTGCTTGAAATCGCTGCACCGGAAGCGAACCAGTTCTCTGATTGAGATTGCTGCAAGTTGCAAGTGGTTGTGGCTGCGACATCTGGGCCCTGGGCTCTGCAATGCAAGTCGGCCTTGGCCCTTGGCTCATGTTGTTTTGCTGTGGCGGCACTCTTGTGCCTCGGGGGATTCAGGCTTCAGGGGTGTGTGTGTGTGCGTGTTTATGTATGGACATTGTTGATCACTTAAGACTTAGTTCGCTTTGTTCCAGCGGTTTCCACGCATAAAGCTACGCCGCTATCAGATGACTTTTGGCGGAGGTGCACTGTTTGCTAGTTGAAAACTGCTCCGACTCCTGTCAACTTGCAAACTACGATCGTCAAGGTCATTCTTGCAATGTTTACTTAGAGTAGAGTCAGTCTAGAGTCTAGAGCAGCCGCAGCAGCACAGCCCAGCATGTGCGGCATCGTCCTCGGCGGGGTGCGCCTCTTTTGACGCTTGAGTGTTTCGGGGTTCGGGTGAAGCTGCGGGGTTTGCTGTTCGGGTTCTCAGATCAGGGTTGTTGTTGCTTGCTGTTTGCGTTGACGTCAGACGTGGAGCCGCAGTTACGTCTCCAGCAGCTGCAGCCGCGGCGCCGCGGGATGGCATGCGGACGGGAAGGACCGTCTTGGGTCTTGGGCCTGGGCCAGGGATGATTTGGGGCATGCTGCTAATGTTTGAACTCTAGTGGTTGCATTAAAGCATCGGTCGTTGCGATAGTGAACATAGAGAAAGCTGATGTTCACCATATGGCGCATGGACGCACGCATATCTAAACATTCCTGGAACTGGCTCTGAGTCGAACTTTGCCATTGCCACTGTGTCCCGAACACCCCTGAACCCCCAGACCATTCAGGATGTGATGAGCCGCTGCAGATGGTCGTGGTAGGCGGCTCGAGGGTTCGTGGGGTTTTGGAGCGGTTGTGGGATTTGGGGATTTCGTGACTGCGTTTGCTCTGCCACTACAGTCATATATAGTCATAGCCCTTAGACATGTTGTGTCGAAGCCACAGTTGCTGGGGATCCTGGCGCGGCGCTGGCTCGGCTGTGGACTCTTGCAGTCACAGTCTCAGCCTGTTGGTGGTAGTACGGCTTGGGGCTTGATTTTGGGCTTGGAGTTTAAGGCGAACGGCTTTGTGATCAGGGTTTAGAGTTTAGGAAGTTTAGGGAAGCTTAGGGTTTGGGATGGACCGCAAGCAGTGGCGTCAGATGGTGATGCATGGTAGGCTTTTCTGCCTAACTGGCCCAACTGTCCCTCCCAGGTGATGGCTCCCGAGCACGGCGTCGCGGGCGGCGAGGTGATTGGGGCGCAGGGCTTTGGATCCTTCTCCGATTATAGTTCTTTTGGTTGGGGCTGATTGCATGTGTTGCCGACTCAGCTTTTGCCTGCTGTTCTGGTGCTCTTCTCCTCGCCTCGGACAGGTTTCCGCGGCTCCCGCGATCTGCCTCCTTTGGTGGAGGCTTCGCAATCAGTGGTGCAATTCTTGGGGCCCGTTGACAAATTCGGGGTCTGTGGGGTTGTATGGGCTGGGACTTAGATAGTTCTCAAACGTCTGGGCAAGGGACCCACCACTCAGTTGAGAGAAGTTTAAGTAAGATTGACGCAGCTCCTGGAACCACTCCAAGAACAACGCTCTTTGACCGCAACCCCACAAACATCCCCCTCCCTCCTTCCAAATCCTCATGAAGCCCCGTGGATCGTGTTGTGCCAGGATTCCTCGTCGGCATCGGTGGTCGCTCCTGGTCATCTTTCGGCTTTCCAGGTGCGCCCCTAGGGGTTGCGACGGGTTTCGGGAGTTGTGGGCCGAAGGTGGCAACAGTCGTGCTGTGCAGGAACATTTGATAATCAGTGTCGGACTGCGCAGGATCATGTACTAGGACCTAGGACCGTTGTGCGAATTCAGTCGAATTTGGATCAAGGATGGCATTGTGTGCATGGGAAGCAGAGCTACAGCTCAGGGGATCGAAGATCATGAGATTTGTCCCAGGATCCTAGGTCCTAGGTCTGAGAAATATTCAGCTACAATGCAATTGAGGATAGGCTGATAGTGAAGTGATTGTTTCATGGCTCTTTGACTGCCCTCTGCGTCGCCCCCAGGACCTTAGGAGGTTCCGCTGCTTATTGTTGCCGGGCTGGGCGGCGGGGTGCGTTGGTTCCTGGACATATTTCTGGCGGCTGCACTGCGGCAATGAAGGCCATGAAGGTGATGAAGAAGCCTGCGGCAGTGAAGGCCTCTATGAAGAGGCCTTCACTGAAGAAAGATGACGACAAGAAGAAGGACGATGACAAAACCAAAGATGACGACAGACTTCGTCGTGAAATCGTCGACAGTCGCCTGTACAGCCTGGAGGAGCGACAGAGCAAGATGGAGGCTCAGCTGGCGTCTCTCATGAAGGACGATGACAAGAAGAAAGATGATGACAAGAGTGACATGTCGGTGCCAGGAACGCCACCTGGGGCTTTCCTGCGAGTGCCATGGCTGCCAAGTACGCCGCAGGGGCTGCCAGGGCCAAGTACGCCGCAGGGGCTGCCAGGGCCACGTACGCCGCGCACCTTAGGTCCTTAGGTAGGTTTCCTTGCGCCATTGTGGCACTGCCGTCTGTATGGTATCATGTGCTTTTCTCTGACTGTTCTGAGGATTCATCAGCCTCGACTCCGAGTGGTTGCTCTGGCCGAAAGCTTGGGCGAGGCGGGTTTGTGGCACTTTGCTGAACCTGAGATAGCCTGTCTCTCGTTGTGCTCCCGTGGCTGCCTGTCGGGAATTGAGAGACCATTTGCGACATGCCGTTCCAGTCATCTTTCAGTGATATCATGCCATTCATACACATGCAATCGTCACGTGCGCTGGTCCATCGCTTCAAACAGTTGCAGGCATGTCAGGGTGAGCCAACGATTTGCCAGATTTTGCGCCCTCGACATAACGTTTCTTGTGCGATTGCTCAGGCCTGGCCAGCGGTCAGCGGCAGTGTGAAGGCTCAAAAGTGAGAAAGTGCCACGGCGTGCCGGGGGCTCCAAGCTGTTGTCGGTCTTGCTACATGTTCTGTGGCCACATATCAGCAGCAGAAAACATTTGTTGAACCCCAATGCAACTCTCCCTCCCTCCCTCCCTCGCTCCCACTTCACTAAGTCACTAACTAGGTAGGTCAGGTGTAGTCTGTGCACACCATAGATATACTCCGATTCGAAATCTCTGTGGCTCTGGTCTCCAACAGCTTGGTGAGCACATCGCATGGAGTCGTGGGGGGATACTGTTGCGGTTCGTCTGAGAGGCTTAGAGTCTTAGAGAGAGTTCTATGGTCAGCGGTGCGACCGTGAAGGTTATCGCCTGGAATATTGAATATTGAAACCTTGTTACGTTGCAGGCATTTTTGTCGGTTCTTAGATTCTTCTAGGAAAGCAACACTGTCTGGCGGCGGAGTGTTTCAATGCCATTGTCATGGGCCATCATCGCTGACCTCGTAAAGTTTGGACTGTGTTTCCTGGCGGCTTCTGAGATTTCTCAGTTGGGAGTTGCCACTTGGGCCGTTGCCATTGGCATGGACATGGGCGGACATGGCCAGGGCTGCCAATCACTGTTGGACGAACTGCCGCGCTTAGGTGACTCAAGTGATGCTGCTTCGGAAGCTTTGCTTGACTCCCTGCCCCATGCGGCAGGCTTGGTACATCCAATAGCAGTCCCACAGCGACTCGACATGTCAGGTGGTTTGAGTCTCTTTGAAGAGGAACCCGTTAGAAGGCCAGCTTCCGAAAGTTTATTTGATGATGTTGATGATGCTCAGCCCATGTCAGCTGACGTAGCACTGGACCTTGACTCCGACGCCTTAGTTGAATGCTTCGATGCCAGCGATTCAGAGCACCCCATCTCGCAAGGTGCAGCACAGGCAGGTCTTGGTCAGCCACAGCGTAGAGGTAAGCGACGTCGGACACAGCAGCAGATTTTCTGGGATGGGGTGCAAGATGCAGCGGCTGCAGCAGTTGCTGCTGCACAGCCACAGCAGGACCCGAAAACGTCCCGCAATCCCATCGAACTTGCTAGGGCACTGCGGTGGAACAAGCGCAGCGCCCACGCTTCTTCTGAGGACTCTGCAGCTGTAACAGCTGCAGCAGCAGCTACGGGTTCTAAGGTCAGGACGCCAGCATGGATGACGAGGCAGACCTGCTTCACTTGCTGCATCTTGAGCTGCTGCGGTCACCAGCAGACGATGGAGCTGCTTCTGACACTGACGATGGCGGCGGCATTGGCTCACTTGAAATTGATGCACCTCATCCAGGTGACGAGGCAGTCACAGCTCACCGTGGCCGCGACCTGGAGCAGGCCTACGAGGAGGACTTGGATTTGGAGGACAGNATTGGCTCACTTGAAATTGATGCACCTCATCCAGGTGACGAGGCAGTCACAGCTCACCGTGGCCGCGACCTGGAGCAGGCCTACGAGGAGGACTTGGATTTGGAGGACAGCCTGGCTATATAACTGGGCAGACTTGTGATTCTGATTGCAATTGGGTCATCTGATCACTTGCTCTTTTTCACTAGCAGCCACTAGCATTCGCTGGCTGAAACAAAGCTTTCTTTTTGTCGTGTACCAGTGCTAGCATTGAAACCCACATGTCCAGCTGATAATTAGATGTCCGGCGCATTCCGTAGCTTGATNGCCACTAGCATTCGCTGGCTGAAACAAAGCTTTCTTTTTGTCGTGTACCAGTGCTAGCATTGAAACCCACATGTCCAGCTGATAATTAGATGTCCGGCGCATTCCGTAGCTTGATCCCACTCGGGGCCCAGGGTGGCTTCTGCTGGCTATGATAATATGTTGTCGTGCTGTTGCACTTGTCATTTCTGCTTCGACAGATGTGCGATTGTACAGCCGGTTTAACGCAGTCTGTAGAAGGGGCCTTGACGTCGGTTTTCTCGTTCCAAGTGTCACCTGAGGCGCGAATGTGACGAGTTTCCATGCCCTTGCGACGAGATCCTCCATGACGAGGACGACGAAGAACTTGATGACGCTGACACGGACAACGGCAGTGACGCTGATGAGGGTGATGTTGACTCTGTTGATATTTTCGTGCGGAAAGCGCAGCAGCTGTTCTCAGAGAGAGATGCCATGTCCGAGGAACAACTTGTAGCTGCAGCTGCTGCACACGGCAATCCGGCCGCAGTTCCAGCAGCAGATTCAGCAGCGGCAGAGTCGGCAGACAGGCATGGTGATGGCCATGATCCAGCTGCACCTGCATCCGCAGCCGACCTCGTACCTGCAGAGCCGCCAGCTCCGGTGGCTCCAGCCAGGCCAAAAGCCTTGCCTGTGCATGGCGCCGGAAGGGCTCCGCCGAAGGCTGCGGCAGGGCCGCGAATGGTACACGAAGGTCTCGTCATCCGGAAAGCAGATTCTGATGATACTTTGTCTCTCATCAAGATTAAGCCACGGGCTAATGATGCATACACGAAGTGTCCGTTCCATGCTGACTGCAGTAAAACCAAGACACTGAATCGTGGGCGTGTGGCCCAACAAGGAAGGCCCTTGGGGTTCTTAGCGGCCTGGTGCCTTGCAGGGAGCTCCTTTGCCACCAAAGACGAACATATTTTGACTTGTTTTCCCTCAAGGGCCGAGCGTCAGCGAGCGCGATGCAGGCTGCATGAGGAACCCAACAGTCAGAGTTTCTTTGCCAAAGAGCGCCCGGCCGAGAGCCATGAAGATAGTGAGCCAGAGCTGTGTCCGTGAATCTTTGCAGCGATTGTAGGCCACTGGTATCTGCTGCTAGCTGCTAGCTAGCTGTACCTCGGTAGTCATACGGGCACCGATTTGAAGATGATGTGACAGCCAGGAACAAAATTTCGGCAGCTGAGACTTTTCGTCTGATTGGCAATGTGCGGGATGCGTGCGCTGTTGATATCTGATATATCTTGCTTGCCGAGGCCCAGGACTCTGAGGTCATTATGGACGGTTAGGTGTACACTGTCATTAGGTCCCATTGCGTAGGTCATCAGGTCCATTAGGTTTCATGTCTGCGTCTGAGTCTGCCAGTGTTGGAACCTGACATGCCGGTCACTTAACAGCATTGACCGTGACCTGTGCAACGTGGTTTTTGAGCCATGACTGCCCCNCATGTCTGCGTCTGAGTCTGCCAGTGTTGGAACCTGACATGCCGGTCACTTAACAGCATTGACCGTGACCTGTGCAACGTGGTTTTTGAGCCATGACTGCCCCTAGCAGCGCGGCTACCAGCTGTAGCCACCCTCCAGTCCTTGAAGATTCCTATGCAGCATCGTCCGTTGCTGCCTCAGAGGCCTCCGAGCTGGAGGAAATGCGACAGCACCGGTTGCGAGTCCTTGGCGGATGTGACCGTGTGGACACAACTCCCCCAAGGCCAGCCAAGATCAGAAGAATGGGTGCTTGTGAAGAGCTCTTCAATAGTCCGGCGGCTTCAACGCCTTTGTCGCAGAATGAAAGCTTGCAAGACTTCCATCTTGCAGCAGGCCTCGACATGGACGAGACCAATGCAGAGCTCAAGGTTCACCCGCCAGATCTTTCTTCAGATCCTGTTGCTCTGGATTGTGTTTCTCATTGGCGAGACAGGCTGCTCAACTCTTTGGAAACTTTTTCCGTGGTGAGTTTCGATGACCTCCGGCTGCAGCGTCCGCTCCATGTGGCGACCAGCTGCAGCGGAGCTGGCACTCCGGTCTTCGCACTCAACCTGCTTGGGTTCCCTGTGCGTGAGCTTGTAGCAGCCGACCCGAAGGCGTCCAGCTTCAAAATGATGAGAGAGCTTTCGCTGTGGATGCCCCAGCCAGAGCACCATCTTGATACGATGAGGGATGTCATAGCCAAGGAAGGGAAATGCAAAGTGCATGAGGGTCACTGCAGCCTCGGCAACATGCCGGCCTGGGACGTCTTCGTCGCAGGCTTTCCCTGTGCGCCGTTTTCCAGCTTGAGATCCAATGTCAATCGATGCAGNAAATGCAAAGTGCATGAGGGTCACTGCAGCCTCGGCAACATGCCGGCCTGGGACGTCTTCGTCGCAGGCTTTCCCTGTGCGCCGTTTTCCAGCTTGAGATCCAATGTCAATCGATGCAGTTGGAGACAGCACTCCGAGATCCAAGTGATGTTTAATGTTGCGGAGTGCATTCGCGAACAGGAACCTCGCCTGGCGATCCTGGAAAACGTTCCTGGCTTTTTAAATGCTTCAAGCTCTACACAGCAGCAGACTCTGCTGTCCGAGTACCACAGCGAGTTCACGGAGGACAGCCCGATGCACTCGCTGCTGGCTGCGATCAATGCAGGCACAAGTGGCGAAGCTCCCCGGTATATGATGGACTACAGAATGATCAATTCGGATGTGTGGCTCGATGTTCCCCGTGATCGGCTGTATATCTTCTTGGTGCATTCAAGCTTGAAGTCAGAAGTCTTGGAAACAGCCATGTCACTTGTGGATGCAGTCCTGGAGGAATGCAGGCGGCATCCCGTGTTCGGTATGGACCGCATCATGCTTCCCGGTGANGTGCATTCAAGCTTGAAGTCAGAAGTCTTGGAAACAGCCATGTCACTTGTGGATGCAGTCCTGGAGGAATGCAGGCGGCATCCCGTGTTCGGTATGGACCGCATCATGCTTCCCGGTGACTCTGCGTTTCTCGCCGAGCGGCTGGCCAGCATCCAGGCTGGTGGGGTTGGTGTAGTAAGTATACTAGTATAGGGAACCCCTCTAGCTTGCGAATCCGTTAACTTCCAGCCGTCTATTTTTGACTTCGAAATAAAACTCTTCCAGAGTCCATCTCATCATTTAGTCTACTATCTGATTTAAATAAAACCTATCCATCTCAGTTTGTCCAGCACTAATTGAAACTATCTGACCATCTATGCACGGCATGTTTGGCTCTGGCAGCTATGGTGGACTGGTACATACTAGAATCTACTACATGCAATGTTACTAGAATGAAATCGGTTCGAAACTAGTTTGTTTGATAATGCTGCTGCTGCTGCTTCTACTGCTGGACTTTCATGGTTAAAACCTTGGGACTTCGAGGCTGACAAGCCATTCCTGAAATCATCAGCTTGGTCGTCGCCCTGGGTCTTGAAATGTTAGGGCTTAAGGCCTGAGGTTCGGAACTTACGGCCTGGACTCCTGGGTCCCAGAGCGTCAAGCTTCGGGCTTAGGGCTTAGGGCCTAGGCGAGGGCTTAGGCCTCGGGCCGAAAACCCCAGGCCCGGAGCTTGGCAGCTAGGGCTCAGGGCCCAGGCCCAAGGGCCAGGCTTATTTTGTTTTCGCTGTTGGCTTACTGACTTGCTGGAGCTTCTGAGAGCATTGGATTTTAATGCGATTGTAGTTGGATTTTCATTTGATTTCTTTTGAATCTGGGATATCGCGAACATTGTCTTATAAGTATTTCGCTTATAAGAGCAATCCAGAAATCAAACCAAAATCGAAATAAAATAAAAAATCGCCCAAAAATCAAAACATGAAACATTCGATTTTCAAAAAATCGAAAAAAATCGGTTGCATAGCGAAATCGAAAAAATCGAAATAAAATAGAAAAATCGCCCACAAATCGATTGCATGCTGAAATCAAAAAAACTCAAAATAAAATCGGAAAAAAATCGCTCAAAAATCGGAACGTCGAATATTCCGTATTGAAAAAGAATAAAGCATCGATCGCACAAAAAGAAAAGCGTTTAGTAACAGTCAGACCTACTGCTTAAAGCTGACACTGCGACTTGTGACTTGTGACTTGGTCAGCGCTCATAAAGTGTGTGCAGCAATTAAGGATTCATCACTGGAATAGCTAGCAGCTAGCAGCTAGCTAGCGTTTAGTAAGAGTCAGACCTACTGCTTAAAATTGGCGAGAGCTACCGCCGGGGGGCTACCCCACTAACGGAAGGAAGGTTGAAGCTACCAGCAGCTAGCTGCTAGCTAGAGTAAACAAAAATACGATGCTGCGCAACTTGGCCATGGATGCTGTTTTCTCGCAACGGATTAAGCCAAGGATGTCTTAGGGTCTTAGGGTCGGGCCATGGATGCTTTGTTCTCAGAACGGAATAGACCATGGAAATCATCATGCTTGGACCATGGATGCTCTGTTCTCAGAACGTGCTTACACAGACCATGGATGACGTACCCAGAAACTACAAAAAATCAAAAGACTCAAGAACTGTTCACCTAAAAGCACCGACAATGAGGCGGCAGTTGCCTTTCGGGTTTGGCCTGCTCCCACTCTGTCCATGCCCAGCGATGCTTGGGCCAAACCCTTCCGCGCTAGACAACTCATTCATGGAGTGTTGGCTGTTGCACTTGGAGCCAAACCTACACCCCCTGGGCGAAAGGAAATACTTGCATGTGTTGCCATTCCCTCCACCTTTGCCTCCACCTTTGGCTCCACTTCCCTTTCCCCCGTTCTATCCCCGGAAGCATCAGCGGACTTCAAGGCAAGGTTGCTTGATCCTCCCATTTTGGCAACCTGTGCTCCAGCCAAAGTCTCAAACTCGGCCAACAAATGTTTGTGGTAGGATTTGACCGCCTCTTCCGAGGGTCGACCGTGCAGCTGCAGCACTTTTGACCATCTCGGTTCGCCATGAAACCCTCCGGTTCCTTGGAGATGACAGGCTTTGTCATCGAAGTTAGGCCTCCCACCAACACCATTGGGTCCGGCAAACTCATACCAAAGTCTATGCACCTTTGATACCACCGTCCCCACGCCCTCAACGCTGACACACCTGAAGCTGCATCCTGCACCACATGGGGTTTTTGCAAGTTGCTCAACACCAGGTTGCGTTCCCTGTTCCCCTCGGGCTGGTGGGTCGTATACAGCCTAAACAGGGTTTGCGATGCAGCTTGATTCGCCTTTCGTGCTATGATGTCGGATTTTACGGTGGGTCCAGGGCATCCAAGAGCATCGCGCATGCACGGGCATTCACTCTCCCCCACTTGCCTTCCGTAAGCTCAGGCCTCTCATCAGGCTCAACCGTTAAGCGTTCGATGGGGGAGGCGACGACCCACTTATCGTACGCATCTTTGCTTACCTAGACTACCCCGGACCACCAAAGTTGAGAAGAATCCGAAAAGTCACTCATCAAGCCCGCAATGAGTTGCAACCAATCCTGGAATTCCAACGAGCCTCCAGCTGGATTAGGTGGGGCTAGTTTGGGAAAGGTTGTGATGCCCGTTTTTACCGTTTCTGCGGCATCCCCTGCTAAGGTGCTTGGCTTGCAAAGTTCGCAGCTGCTGCACTCCCAACAACACGGCATCAAGCACGGTGTTACCTGCTGTGGGAGGGCCTTGGGTTCCCCGCGGCGACACACTGGCTGCTACGGGACTGAGCAGCTGCTGCATGTGGAATTGGGGCACTGGCGGCCGCAGCTGACTGGAAACCAGAGCCCGAAGCCCTGATCTCGCCAAACCCGTGATTTCGGCTGGAAACTGGGGGTTTGAGCCAGAAGAGGTGGAATCCCCTTGCGCACCAGAAGGCTGCCCATGCCCAACCCTTCCGGGTGGCGTTGCATTGCTTGGTAACCTTTGGGATCCTTGCAACCCCGACCAAAAGTTAGACCATAACCCTGAAGTTGCTGCTGCTGCTGTTTGGGCGGGCGCTCTCCAAGCCTCAACCGCCTGGGCTGCGGCATCATGGACCTGATACGCGATCGGAGTGTGCACCTGTGCATCCTGAAGGGGTGGCCTGGGAACCTCATCATGGGTTATCGGAGCTGCCGGGGCACTACCTGCCACTACGGTTTCTCTCCTTACTTGCTCTCGCTCCCTTTGCGCGGCCTCCTCCAGTTGCCTCCACATCCTCTGTACTTCTAGGTCCTGAGCCTGCGCTCGCTGATCACCCCGCTAACTGCCTTGCAACCTCAGCTTGAATGGCTTCTTGAAGCAAAAACGATGAATCTGTTCTGGCCTCTCGGGCATACCTGCGTACAATATAGGAGCCCTCTGTTCAAAAGCTTGCATGCGCTGCAACATGTCCGCGCTCAACAAAGGGCCATCCCTCCCGGGAGGCGGTGCAAAGGATGTTGGCATACCGTGCGCTCCCAACTGTGGTGGCGATCTCGTATGAGAACCCAAACTCCCATCTCCCAAGGCCATGGGACCTGAAGCACGGCTCGGACTATCACTCGTGGTGGTGTGGCGTGTGTGCCTTGCAACACTGCGGGTACCTGCACCACCTCAGTGCGCGCTACACGAAAAAAATCCCCAACTCGCGTCATGAGTTGGAGCCCTGTGCTAGGGAAGCCCTCAACCATCTCGGCTATGGTTGGCAATCCCTGCTGTGATCGTGGGGTCACAAACCCCTCCGTGGAAGCACCAGCGACTACTCTACCCCCTGGCTCTGCGTCACCACTCGCGGTACCTAACATGCCAGCGCTGGCCTCTAGCCCTGGGCTCCCGCCGGCGCGACATTGCCAGGTATCGGCACAACCATCTGTACCTCATCACCGCCTTCAGTAGCGGTCGACACCTGTGGCATTCCCCCTGAGTCTGCGCAAAACCCAGTCTGGTCTTTGCCTCCAAGTGCCCCTCCCGTAGCCATAGGTTCAAAACCCATTCCACCTGTTTCGCCTTGCGCAAGTGTTGGCGTTGAACCTGACGGAATACCATCCCTCCCGAGAGGTGGGGATGGATGTGTTGTGGTGCCGTAGCCCTGCCCAAGCGTTGGGCTCGTAACTCACACCAGCAGGCACAGAAGCAGAAGCTACGAGTGGGGTAGCTAATCTCCTAGCAGAGTCTTCCCAACTGCCCATGGCTCACACAATCGCGGAGGTTTTACACGCAAGCAAGAAGTCAGAGTCTTGAGTAAAGATTGGCACCTATGTTGATGATGTACACATGTGTTTAAAATGCATTGCTCAAGGCTGTACTGTTCGGGCCTAAAGAGCAAGAAAAGGAAAAATTAACATGTACACATGACAAGCACTGCAAAGGTGGCATGCACTTCAGCAGAAACCGTATTAGATTTGGGAAGACGAGGTGCTGCTTTCGCTTCAGCCCGCTGCATTGCACCGCATGCTGGCAGTGGCAAACCTGCGAAAAGATGCCGACCTGAGTCCTGCCCTGAAAGTTGCTGCATCCTTCAGGCACCAATGATTATTACTTGTATTTGTACCCCTGACAGCTAAACCACAATCCTGAAATTCAGCCGCCCAGAGTACTGAGAACGAGACACTTCATGAAGATCAACAGCAGAGCGATCCATATTCATCAGCATTCGAGTTCTGTTTCAGCCACATCGGGTTCTTCTTTATTTGGATTTGGCCCGATCTTTTTGGATATGGCCCGATCTGGTTTTTCAATCTTGAATTGTTCCGATCTGGGGGAATTGAGCCGATATTTTGGGCTTCGGACAAGTGGCCCCAAATAAAGAGCACCCCGAAGGTGTAGGCATTGACACGATTCTTGATTTGTATGGAATGAAGGATGCCAAGCCTGTGAAATGACATTGCATATGCGACGAAAGAGCTGAGTGGGGATGTGCCTGCCCCGACAATGCAAAGCGTCGCAAAGCAAACACCTACTGCGCTGTTTGATTGGCACGAAATTGTGCGTGCCAAGCGCGCTGTCTTCCGGCAAGGTTCAATGCTATTGGAATCAAAGCTGGCGGAAAAGGTCAATGTGATCGCAAAAGCTGACAGCACGGCGGCAAACAGGATCTGGTGCAAATGGGTCTGCTGAAAATGGCTAAGACTGGAGCTCACCCGTGCCTGGAATGATTGTGATCGAGAGTGACCGCGAGAGAGTTGCAGAAAGGGCGAATGATCTCGCCAACAGAATGCTTCCGGCCCCGACCAATCTGGCCGAGGCAATGTACAAGAGAGAATGGCATGAGAACGCGGCTCCAACGTTGAGTGTTCTCCTTCCTGGAACAAGGGCAGGTGGCACGACTGCCTGCAGATTTGATCATCCTGATCAGAATGGCCCGTTGGGAATCAACCCAGCAGAATGGGCCCAACAACTGGATGACGGAGACCAGCTGGATCGGACTGACGAAAGCGGGGAACTGGCACGTGGAATGGAAATGCCCTCACTGGGCAAAGGAGAATGCCACTGAGCCTGGCGCAATGTCATCCCGAGTCGAGCCAGAATGTCCGGAATGAGGCCAATAATCCTTCGCAGATTTGATTGCTTTTGTTTCAATGTTTCTTGCTCGCTTCGCGAATTGCTGAAGTCAGGATCAAGGGACTGTGTTAAATGACACGAGCCCAATGATGCATCCAATGATCATGATGTTTTTATGAATGCTACGATGCCGAATGGCATTGGCTCAAGAGTGGACAGCTCGGCTTGACGTCGCAAAGGAATGTCTGCTTGAGTGTGACTGTGGGGAAACGGCTTGACGTCGCAAAGGAATGTCTGCTTGAGCGTGACTGTGGGGAAAGTGAGATCTTGGTTGCTCGTGTAGATTGTACTGTTGAACTTTGCACGCACACACACACACACTCACTCTCTCTTTCTCTCTCTCTCTCTCTCTCCCTCCCTCTACCTCCATCCATCTCCCTCCCTACATCTGTGAGCCCATTCTCTCGGGCACTTTGGTATCATTTCCGAATCCAAGCAACCCGTGAGCTGATGAATGCACTGCTTTTCTGTGCGTGGAGAGCGTCGCGATCTCTAGACTTCTTTCTACTCGTCAATCCAGGCTCGTCCTTGAAAGGAAGCCCAGAAGACAGGGGCCACCGAATGGTGCAGTTCTCAGGTCGAAGAGCACGAGTGCAGATAGACTGGAGGCTTGACGCATGCTTCAAACTCACCCTCAAGCGGCCATCGGGGAGAAGACAAGAACCTAAATCCAGCTCGACGCAAAAAACGAAATCACTTACAGGAATGAGATGACACCTGTCCTTGGTTGAGGTGTTTCATCAACAGTGACACCCACAACAGATGTGGTGCGAGCATGTGGCGGCTGCACACGTGCCACAGCCAACAGCTTTCAAGGCAAAAAGCCCATTACCAGTCCTAGAAAGCTTTCTCGGTGGGTCTGCTCGGGGACATTTAATGGATTGGCCATGCCACCTGGCCACCTGTGGGTATTTTCAGAGTGACTATCCTGTGGTAGACTGAAGAAGTCGCCAGAAAAGCAAAAGAACCCAACACTCACGCAATCCCATCAGCCAGTTTAGCTAGTTTGAGCTTTCGGGTTGCGAGGCTGTCGCACTATGGGCATTTTGATGGGTGCCGAGTCCTTGAACTCTGAGCCATAGAGCTGTGACCCAAAAGAGTCGCCGGTCTGAGGCATGACGAATTCAGAACCTTTGCAACTCCTTCATGTTCAGGCGCAGCATCCTCAGCTCAGCTTTGCTCAGGCTGCGTGCGTAAACATGTATCAATGAAGCTTCGGATGATCCGTTTCGAACTTAGCCTTGACCTCCCTTCAAACCTTGGCTGATTTTAGTTGCAGGACACCGCAAACCGAGGGTACCCAACAACAACCACGGCTCCAAGTCACGTTGACTTTTGGCACCCGGCAGGGGGGTTGGATATGGCGTGAAAGAAGCTTCAGGATTCCAACTCAAGCGCTTTTTGGGTTGGGCTGGGGCTTCCTGCTTGTTGACCTCGGGATTGCTTTGGTCAACTCACACCAAGCATCGTAGCTAGCACAGGCCATGCTTCAAAGGCTACATGACTATTCCTCCTTCTCAGCTGGAACTTTCATGCTTCAAGTCAACATGGGGGCAGAGCCACTGAGCTCTGCATGAGAAGTTGCAGCCCAACAATCGCCAGGGCGCCACCACCAGAACGACCTTGAGCCGCCTGCACCGACTCGACCTCCCAAAGTGGCGAAGTGGGCGGCACAGCTTGGGCGCGGCACAGCTTTGGCTGAAGCTGCTTTCAGATCTCTGGACTGCCACCTGCACACCAGGCCGCACCTGTATGGCGTTCTGGTGCGGCTGGTTGCGAAAAGAGTCGCCATCCGTGACCTGCCGCGAGCCTCAGTTCAGCCAGGAAGCGCTCGGGAGCCCTCCCACGCAGAACGCAGAACGTGACCCTACTTGGCCCAGGGTTTTGGTCCTCCTCTTCAATGTTCAAACATAACGCACATCAAGCTTGGTATCAACTCCAGCTCGTCAACGAACAATGACTTTACACTCCCAAGTTCCGCGCTCATTAACGTGTAGATTTCGGAGAGCAGCCTTGCATGTCTGTGTCATGGAACCAACTTTGTATCCGGAATTATGGTTGTTGGGGATATCGCATTCTATTGCCAGGCCCCAGCTATCTCCCCAGGACAGCATATCATCAAATTTGCAGGGTGATTACTCATGCTGGATCAAAGCGGATCGTTGGCCAATTTGATGCTTTGTTGAAGGCGAGAACAAATGTGAGAGATGCATGGAATTGCGAAATCTGCTGCGAGAGTGTGTGGTAAGGCAGATGGTGCAATGCGAGTGCATCTCGCCATTGAAGCGAGAGCTCGAACAGGAACGAAACCGTTTCTGCGAAAATCTACATCATCGGTGCGGTATCCAGCAGCCACCAACACGGTTGAGTCCCGATTTAGAGACGCACAGAAAGTGTAAGCTGACATGATAGATGCAGGTCGCCCAGTGAGTCCACGGAATGATGACGCGCACTACAGCCTGTGGGCTGCACGGGAACAAGGAGGGGGCACGCTTTGACAGGTGTGGTATGCCGGAATCAATCCCCTCAAAGTTTCCTCGTCGTAGATAGTCAGAGCTCCGTCTCAACTGCGGAATCGCCTCCTCGCAGCCTCTTCGCTGCACTAGGACTTTCTGCAAACACTTCCACCCTGCAAACGCTTCTTTCTCAGATTTTCGATACCTGCTCTCAGTCATCAGGTCCCGCCGGTTGTCGCGAGAGACACGCTCGAGGTGTTGGTGCCAGACGAGGGCGCTTGCTCGTGCTCACGTGGTTGAGAGACGAGGGCATGAGTGAGAGTGGACAGCAGTTGAAGTCGCCGCGGAATGTGCTGAACGATATACTGTCCGGTGCCAAGACTTGTGTATGGTCAACGAGGTGCAGGTAAATACTTGCATGCAGGATGCACGGAACAGCAAGGGTGCACAAGTACTACTCACTACTCAATGCCGCCTGAAGTGTGTGGGAGTTGCTTGTCAGAGGAAGTGCCACTTCGAATATTTTCAAGCTAAGGTGCACACAGGCAGGAAAGAGGTTGTGTGTGTGTGTGCAACTCCTGTCTCTAAGGATGTAGGTGTAGGATCAGTGTTTTGTGCAGCCACGGATGTCAGCGCAGAATCTGTGTTTCGCAGCAGGGGGGTGCGGCTCTCTGATGCTACCGTACCCAACGAAGCTATGCATCAGAGAGGGGTGCCAAGCCTGATCAGCTTGGTGTACCTGCAAAAGGCCGGCCAAAACTGCACCCCAAAAGATTGTTGCTTCGCATTTGGCCTAAGAACGAGTCGAAGATACAAGAGATGATGTAGCCTAACACAAACAGCATCCCACGGGATGACTGGTCAGCAAGTGTGCTTCCCGACAGTTATTCTGCCAAAGCGCTGTCGGACTCCCGGTCAGCGGGGGCGTCCCTTGAAACATCTGGTAACCCCTGCATACAACTGTCTTTCCTTGGAATATGAGCCTTGAGACCCAATCGCCCCACACGAATCAGGCCCCGATTGCCGAGTATACCATTGGAACCCCTCTTTCTCTCAATTGAGCACCCTTGATGATTCCTGGCTGACCACACCTGATGATTTCTGGCTGGACAGCTCCATGAAAGCCCCAAGAGAAGGAGCTAAGGGGTAGATTTCACAATCATTCAATCATTTAACATTCTCGTTCCACATCCTTTGCTTTGTGTCCTGAGAATTTAAGCCTTGAGACCCAATGGCCCCGAGGCCCCGATTACTGAGCATACCGGTGGAAATCCACTTTCCTAGATCAAGCTCAGCTGGCACACCCAGTGATTCCTGGCTGAGCATCCCTGGTGATTCCTGGCTGGACAGCTCCATAAAAGACCCCAAGTGAAGGAGCTAAGGAGTAGACTTCACAATCATTCAATCATGTAACATCCTTGTTTCACACTTTTGCTTTGTGTCCTGAGCCATGGCAAGTTATCATTTTCATTTCCAGCAGCAAGACGAAGGACATCGAGAAGACGTCCGACCAATGTCGACTTCATTAGTGCCATTTGTTTCACCATATGTTACAGTGCCACATGATGATTCAAGTTTTCATGGTTTTCAGCATCGAGCCAGACCCACGCAGGCCCCCTCATGTAACAACTTTTGCTACAAGGCCCACAAGACCCCATCGTCGTCGACAGTACTCTAGATCCCGGAGCTTTTCAACAAGTCGCAGCCGCAGCAGACGACGACGGAGAGCTCGAAGATCCCGCTCCGTCGAAGAGCAAGATCCTGCAGCCCTTCCCCAAGGTCCAGAGCTTCTTTGGCTACACGCACTACAGCCACGCAGATGTCACCTATTTCCAATGCAGTATATCCTGAAAATCCTCAGTATCCTGTTGCAGCGTGCAGAACCGCCTAGTACTTTTGTTGCGCCTGGGACGGTAGCATCTGCGAAAGCGTCGCCAGAAGTTGTACCTGCTGTGCTGTCACCATGCCACCCACGACCACAAGTC
The DNA here is from genome assembly GCA_003297005.1 of Symbiodinium sp. clade A Y106. Taxonomy (NCBI): domain Eukaryota; class Dinophyceae; order Suessiales; family Symbiodiniaceae; genus Symbiodinium; species Symbiodinium sp. clade A. Next base: position 63,678 of record BGNK01002839.1, read on the forward strand.
GTTCCACCTCAAGCTTCACCTTTTCATGTCAGTACATTGGGCCCCACTCCACCTGCACCAGGTCAACACACCTCTCCCACCACACCTGCACCGCCACCTCCACCTCCACCTTCACCTTTTCCNCCTCAAGCTTCACCTTTTCATGTCAGTACATTGGGCCCCACTCCACCTGCACCAGGTCAACACACCTCTCCCACCACACCTGCACCGCCACCTCCACCTCCACCTTCACCTTTTCCACCACCACCACCACCTTTTTTCACCCACCTGCTTTTTCACCTTTTCCACCGCCTCCACCACCTGTTGCACATCCATCTGCTCGTTCATCTTTTCCACCACCTCCACCACCCGCTGCACACCCACCTGCTCTCCCACCTCCACCAATTGACACCTCAGTCACGCGACCTGCACACCCAGCAAAGTCACCTTCGGTGACACAGCTTACACGTACACCGCCACCTCCACCACCACCTCCACCACCAGCATTGAGTCCACAGGCAACTGCAGCACCAAAGTCCAGCAATGACTCTGGACCGGTGACGCCACAAATGTTGGCGCATACAGTGGCAATGTCGAATGCAGGTCCGATTTCAGCATGTGACCCTCAGGGAGTTGCGGCAGCACTGGCGATTCGTCGAGCAAGATTAACCGAAACCACGCTCAACGCCATCATACAGAAAGATGCAGATGACAATGAATTTGCAAGCTTTTGGCAATTGCCCGATTCGCAGCTGTTCAAGTACTACAACGGTCGTCTTGCTTTTCTTGCAGAAGAGACCAGAGCTTGGACCCGAGTACCTCGTGATGAGTTCACTCGTTGCATTCGTTATTTTCTGCATCTAGTACAGCACCCTGCTCGTGTTCTCTTGGGATGTTCAGCCGTCAGTTCTTGTGAGTTTCTGCCAAGCGACTGTAAAGCTTCCCTACGAGCAAATCTTTGCGAACTGGAAAAGCTTGGTTGCACAACAATGTTATCATGTGGCAGATTGACACAGACAAGTTCCCAGGCCCCGCGTCGTCTGCATTAGGAACTGGTCAGAGTGCTTACAGGTGGTGGCATGGGTGTAGCGAAGCATCCTTGTTGGGCATTTTCAAAAGCGGCCGAGTCTTCAGAACATGCAATGAGACCGTTGGGATGAAACCTACAGACACTGCCTTCGGATTCTTCGGTCGTGCTGCCTATGACGGAGATGACATGTATTGCGCCGGCATTACCAGCAAGTTGGCATTTCATTCCAAGAACCAATGCGGTGTACTTGTCAGCGGCACTCTCAATTGTGCTCACTCGCAGTCCCCAGCAGCCAACACGTTTCTTGAAGTGCAGGACCTACGAGACTTTGAGTTGATCAAGTCCCCGGCAAAGGACAAACGATGGGCTATCAGGGAATCCAGCGCCAAGGTGTCCAGGCTTTATCTTCTTTCCCCAGTACGAGAACCTAATGATGAACAGTGGGGCCCTGGATGGAATGAGCTGCTGAGCTGCTCACATTAGGACCTGCTTCCACCGTAGTTATGGACAAAGATGCTGTTGATCCTGCACAGTAAGACCTTTTGCTGAAATCCCGGAAGTGGCAAAACAATGCATGTTTCCTGTGCTTAGTTTGTGTCTGCAGACATGTAGCGTGAACATGCACATGTTGATGTCAGCCTCAGCTGTGCTATGCCTTTAGTTTGTTGCAGGTTTTTCGGCTTTACACTAGATTGCAGTATGTCTGGTAGCAGCAACGATCATCTACGTCGAGCTGATGATCGACCTGATGATGCGAGTGATATTTTCAGTACTTTGTCACCTCGGCAGCTGAACGTGCTTTACGGCGTGCTCAACAACAACAACCTTAGAACTGTCTTCATGGATCAGCTTCAGGACATTGTAGTTGCAAATGCTGACAGTATCGCTCGAGGAGGACCGCCCCAAAAAGCTATGCCTAAAGTCATGCCGACGAAGATCACTTTGAGACCTCGAGGCTCCTCGACAGCTCCAACACCTTACAGACCTCCGAGAAACAGCATCGTGTGCAGACCGAATGTGGCTACTTTTGTGACACCACCGCCGCCACCACCACCTCCACCGAAGACCCCTCCGAGTTGTGATGATCCTAGACCTAGCGGCCTCATTTCGGTTAAAGCATTTTGTGCAAAGGCTGTTGGAGACGCTACCCCCAAAGGCATTCTCCGACGCAGCAGCCGATCACGGTCTCGTTCTAGGTCTAGAAGTCATTCTGTCGAAGCTGTAGATTAGATGCTCAGCTTGCTGCGAGTGAAGTCGAAACAAGTCATCTTGCGTCACGCATGCTCGTTCTTCTATGTTTCTGCCTGTACATGATGTTTCTTTGCAGCCATCTGAGTTCTGATCACCACTTGTTCTCTCCTCCTCTGCTCATCATGTCTTCGTGGTGGTCTGCTTCCTCATCATGGGAACAGCGTGAACCTCGTTGGAATCGAGCTGAAGCACAAGGTGATCAGTCTTGGGAACGTTCGTGGGCCCCAGAAAAGCGAGCCTCTAAGTCTGCACAGCATAATTGGCAAAGCCCCACTGGGTTCAAACACACCATGGGCCTCCCCGACAACTTTGTTCACAGCAAGAGCCACTTGGACAGTCGTGAAATCTACGGCAAAACTTTGCTACGGAAGATTGCAGCAACATCGTGCAGTTCTAAGTACGGACTGGCTGGACAAAGCAAGGAACAAGTGAAGCTCGTAGACCTCCTATGGCGCGGCTGGCACAACCAGCATTTGCGAGCACTCTCGCACGGAATTTACGTCCGCCTGCTTGTAGCCAGAAAAGTGAACGAAGCCGTCTTTTCGCAAGCTTTGCTAACTATCATTAGGGAGAAGAAATGGGAAGGCTCAAGCCCTAGCCAAGTTTCTCACTGACCAACTTGAGCCTTTTGCTTCGAACATGTCCTCATCCTCGAATCCTGATAAGCAAGAGATTGAGTCTCTGCGAGCTCAGCTTGAAGCTGAGAAAGCCCGCAACATCCAGAGCGCTAACAGTTCTCAGCCTGCGAAGCGTCGCCGCTTGCTTGAGAAGCAGGAGGCACCACTGCCCTTTGTCATGAAAGCGGACATTGTTGATCGTGCCGTCAACCCTCAGCACCTTGGAGATCGTATGTTGTTCAACCAAAACTTGGCTGGACACACCAAGCAGGCCATTACTGGCTGGATCAAGACTCTCAAGAAGCCACTTGGTGAAGACAAACACCAAGAACTTTTGAAAGCTATCGCACGTGCACCCGAAATCCTCAAAGGTCTTCCCAAAGAACACCTTGAACTTTTGCGCGACAAACTGGAGATCATTACGGTTTTCCTTGCAGCCACTGCTCTCAGCGATATCTGACTCGGATCAGAATCTGCCGCATGGTATGAGGACAATTCAGCCCTACTTCTACATGGACTTATGATCTTTTTGCACTGTTGCTTTGACGTGAGTGATTACATTTCGCTTCGCATTCCTACTCGTGTATTAGCTGCATTCATCTTTCTACAGGGCATCTTCCGGAGTTGTTCTCAAGTGTTGCATATCAAGACGTGGCAACGAAGACTCCATCATTTGCGAGGATTGAGTCTTCAAGATTTCTCCGATCTGTTTCAGTCCGGTAATACCGTCTACGTGATGTTCATGCCGCTCATCAAAAAGAGGTTGGCATTACCGATGTGGTGCTCTTCTACAGCATAAACGCTGTTATGTTGGATCCACCTCAGTTCAGTTCATTCTCGTCAAGATGCTCGACTCCGTAAGTATCGTCTGATACAGCGTGGAGAATTCTGCAACGCCGAGCTCATGTTACATTACTTTCGTTCTCGTGGAGATTTATTTGATGGCATCATCCTTCCACTTCACTGTTTCACCGATCTTCAACAAGCCCGAGCCACTGAGTATTCTTTTATACATTCTGGAAGCCGCAGTTGAATGCACCATGGGTTGTCAAGTTGAATCCGACCTCTACGACAAGATTTGCTCAGCCTTTCATTGTTCAATCCTCGTATGGTAGTCCTGGCAAGAGACTATGGATGAAAGTTCGTCGTCGATTGCATACTCTAGGACTGTTGCATCTGTATCAGAACACCATTCTCGAGCCTGTCGACAACTGGCTGTTGCTTATCAANAGACTATGGATGAAAGTTCGTCGTCGATTGCATACTCTAGGACTGTTGCATCTGTATCAGAACACCATTCTCGAGCCTGTCGACAACTGGCTGTTGCTTATCAATCTTGCAAATGGAGGTAGAAAGCCTTTCAGACGGAGAAAAAGGCTTAGGAGTGCAGAGTTCCATCACCATCAGGTTTATGCACTTTATCGTCTCTGCAATCTACTGGATGATCCGCCTCAAACTGCAGTTCGAGCCATTCTTCGACGCATATTGCAGTTCAGACAGTGCACCATCCCACGTTCACCCCGCCCGTTATTGCTACCACTTCTTGCGCATCAACCTTATCAAAGAGCAGTCGAGCGCTGGGTCGCTGACATTATCAGCAACTCAAAAGATTACATGATTCCGTTTCACCTACCTCATAAGAAATGTGTCGCTGGCAAGCATCGTTCACTTCGAGATGTTATCTACAACAATATTTCTATGGCTGAGTCTTGGTCCTGGGAATCGCCACCGAGTTGCAATTGCTCTCAGTTACGACAGCAGCATCCTCATGCAAAGTTTATTGATGGACATTTGGCATCACCTCTGTCGATGATGTCTTTTTCCAGACGGCTCNCAGTTACGACAGCAGCATCCTCATGCAAAGTTTATTGATGGACATTTGGCATCACCTCTGTCGATGATGTCTTTTTCCAGACGGCTCCAACATCTTTTACAGTACTCGATGGATTCTCAGCTGTTCCCCAACTTGCATCATTATCTTTCCAGCACATGGCCTGTTGTTGATCGATGGCTACGACATCAATATGTCTTTACAGTGGATTATGAACAGTGGCGTCGTTTTGTTTTGCAAGAATGGCCTCAGCACAAATCAGAGTCTTTTCATCGTTTGATGTACAAGGATGCTACCTTCATTAAAGAGTCCCTTGGTGGACTATTCTTTCACGGTCGAGATCATGCAATCACTCATGGTCACGCTTTTTGTCAGCGTTTGACTTGGGAGACATACAAAGCTACTTTCGGTGACACTAAAGTTTATGAGCAACTCCCCATGCAGCCTTCCCAAGCTGAAGTCTTTCTTCGAAGTACCACGTCTAGATTGTTTCTGCGTCACTACAAGTGGGGCGTTAATCTACGCACTTCCAGTTTGCCCATTGCATACATCTTTCTTAAACAGAAGAAGGACTTCAAAGCGGCTCGCCCCATCATTTCATATGTTCATTTTCTGTATGCCAAGCTTTTCCGTGCCACTGCCATTGCTTTGGATCTCATTCTTCGATGCGTCTGCCCACGTTCGTTTGGTCTTGACACCTTACCAAGCATCCTGCAGAAGATGACCGTATTTCTTCAGCAACTTCCTGACGACGCTGACCCTGTTGTCTACAATCAAGATCTAGTTGGTTTCTTCACGTCCATTCCGTTTTCCGCATTCTTAATGCAGTACGCTGGGCAGTAACTGAATACTGTCGCATCAAGAAAGTGGATGTGGAATCCACGTCGTTTTCTGTCAATCTTCAGGAACAGGATACCAAACTTCGTATTTGGAAGGGTCGGCCGCGAAAAGCCGCAAGCGCACAGTCCTCGTACATCTTTTAGACATTGTTGACATCTGTGAGCTTAGTTGCGATGCCAGTGTATTTACAGTCATGCATAAGGTACTTCGTCAGTGTCGTGGTGCAACAATCGGGACCAGATCTCCCCAATGCTGGCTGGTCTTACTGTTTCGATTGAAGAAGAGATCTATGTACGACACCTGCAGAGCTTCTTCCGTGACAACAAAGAGCTGTTCTTTTGCACTCGATACGTAGACAATCGACTCGTGGTGGTCTCCCGACGACTTCTTCAGGATCGCAGGCTACTTCATTTCCTGACTAACAACTTTTACCAGGCCCCTGTTGAACTTGAACATGGTCACCAGTAAGGATGTCACTGAAGAGTTCCTTGGATTTGACCTCCAACTTCAACACCATCGCTTACAGTTGATACTTCGTCCTGAACGGTGGAAAATTCGTGAGCCTAACAGTGCCGGTCCCGAAAGACATCGAACTGCTGCATTTCATTGTGCTCGCTTGCATATAGAGAGACATGTCTGGCCACCAACTGCTCGCGAAAGCCAGCTTGTACAGCTCCGACAGCATTTTGCTGACGCCGGGTGCCATTCGTTGTGAGACGTCGACTTTAAAAGGCTATTCGTTCCTAGTGCTCTGCATTTCTGGTCCGTGTTTCATGCTTTATTGTTGCACCCTTACAGCTTGTTTGGGCTCGCTTTTTGTTAGAACTTACATGTCTGCTGCCATGCGCTCCGACACGTTGGGATCAGCTTACGATCCTCTACTACCTTTGACCAGATGGATCCATTACACCCAAACCGAACTTCAGAGCGTTCGTGCGGCACGTGCGGATCTAATCCATCATCGTGAAGAGGAATTGGCTGTTCGGCGTCTATAACAGTCTCAGCTTGACTCTCTACAAGCACAGGTTCGTGAGTTGGCCCAGCAGCAAACTGAGTTCTCTGAACAAATAACGGAAGTAGCCAACGCGGTAACCGACATGTTTCACCAACTAGGAGTCCTTCGCAATACTTTTAATCCAGCCATGAACGACATGCTTCGTCATTTTGAAAGCTGCTACACAACCAGAGGACGTGCCAATTCCATAGAAACACTTCAGACCTGTCACCTGAAGCGATGGTGTAAAAGAGCATCGGTTCGTGCATTGACATCATACACTGATTCTACTCGTGTTTCTGTTGTCAGAATTGGGCTCGAGTGTAGCGTCGCTCCCTGCAACATGAAACGGAAAGCTGCCGAAGCCTCTCTGCACTGGGATCTTCAGAACTACATCATCAGGTTTGACGTCGTGATTTCCGACCCGGTGTACACTAACGGCCAGACTCAGTTCTTTCATCTTCAACTGAGTCTTCGTGACACCATCGACAATGCCAAATACCTGTTGAGCCGACAAGTGTGGGAACGTAATGGTCGCTACTTACAACCGTCGAAGTACCAGCTTGAGCAGCTAGGCGTTCATCTCGGTTTCACCCAGTCAGTATGACAGCGTCAACACTATCACCAATACTTGTTGTTCGCATTGCCGCGTGAAAATAGTCTACCGGCCGAGACCGGTGTTGTGTGTGTGTGTGTGCGCAACTCCTGTCTCTAAGGATGTAGGTGTAGGATCAGTGTCGTGCAGCCACGGATGCCAGCGCAGAATCTGTGTTTCGCAGCAGGGGGGGGGTTCGGCTCTCTGATGCTACCGTACCCAACGAAGCTATGCATCAGAGAGGGATGCCAAGCCTGATCAGCTTGGTGTACCTGCAAAAGGCCGCCCAAAACTGCACCCCAAAAGATTGTTGCTTCGCATTTTGGCCTAAGAATGAGTCGAAGATACAAGAGATGATGTAACCTAACACAAACAGCATCCCACGGGATGACTGGTCAGCAAGTGTGTGTGTGTGTGTATATATGTCTGTGCACGCACATGATCGCATTTCCGGTGACTGCAGTGGACTAACGAGAAGAACAGACCAGTGGCACTAAGGTCCTACCACATGCAAGAAAACTGCCGACAAGAATGGGAAGCAAATCGTTCAAGCGGCATGCGGCCGCCCTGGTGTGTCACTTCTACTTCTTCCTCCACGCGCGAACCTTACTGACTCTCTGGGCCTCATGAATGCGGTCTCCACATTCGTGGCTTCCAGCGCGGAGGTCTGCAGCAAGGTTGGCGGTTGAACTTCGTATTTCTAGGTTGACGAGAACAAGCTCTTTGTTTCGAGCTGTGCCTTGCGAGATTCGTAGAGTTCAGACATTTGAGGTCTAGTGCTGCTCCTGTCTGCTATTGAACTCGATCTGTGTACAATAGTCATAGTAATCCTCATATTCAATCAATGGCCAACAACCAATACAGATAGCGATGCCTCAATGCAAGCAAGGCCATGCTTCTCGGCGAAGGACAGGGCTTCGTCCTGCCTGGGCATTCCGTTGCGGCTTCCCTTCTCTGCAATCTGTGCGAGACACACTCAGGTCGGTAGCCCTAGACAACTGGAAAAAAACCTGGGTCACTGCATGTAGCTGGGTGTTTATTTCTTAGGCATAGCTCGCTCGCTAACAAAGGAAGACTTTAAGACCTGAGCCAACCAAAAACCATGACTCCGACCTCCTTAAGCAAAAACTTGTCTCCAAGTCTTTAACGTAAGGAGTCATCTGCCAGGAGCCGTGCCCAACGGCCCGCAGGTGGCGAAGATCCCTGGAAGGGTTCTAAACTTCGGGTTGAAGGTGCAGAATTAGTACTTGAACTCCTGCAAAAGCAAGCTGTCGGATCATGAAGGAAATGAAGGGACGGACAAATGTTCAGATGACTGCATGACAAGATCTTTCAGTTCTGGATCCAAACCCTGAGTCTCGACGACTTCTGCCGTCAGGTGGTTGTTGAAGTAGTCATATGGAAGCACAAGCAACTAAAATCAAAGAATACTGCACGACGAGCGGAGGGGAGGCTGGTAGTCCAGTGAGCCCTAAACCCAAAGTCCAACAGTCTCAATCCCTGGTCGCAGAAACCACTGGGATGCAGACCCCTTGTTGCCCACCAACATGATGACCTGGAAGGTTGGAATTTGATCATTCGCAATTGTCGGATCGATGAGAGGTCAGGTATCTCAACAGTGATCTCATTCCTGAAGCAACCAGATCTTATGCCTGCATTGGGAAAACCCTTTAAGGATCTAAAAATAGTGCTCTCAAGAAGTCTACGGTTGACGGCTTGCTTTGACTCTGTGGCGATTAGGCTCACCCTTCCCTGCATAGTGATGCTGTGAGTGCTGGTAGAGCCGACATGGTGCTAGGCGAAAAACAAAGTTACATGTATCAGAAATCCCAAAAGCACAGACCACAGGATTGGCAGCGATGGTAGTCAGGCCCCGATCCCTGAGAACGATGCAATGTTCGGATCGGCATGATCACGCAGCTCCTGTCTCGAGGCGCAACTGTCACTTCTAGAGAAGGCGAGGAGGCGCGCAGTTTTTGTATTGCAGGGTTTTCGGGCTTGAGGTTTATGGGAATCACCATTTGACATCTTGGGCTAGTGGCTAGCGAGAACAGAGATCAGCATCGGCCAAAGCAAAGTTTGCCTCTCCTCCGCCGAAAATCCAGAGCTCCGACGCCAAACACCTTTCCAGCCTAGAACGCACACCCAAGCCACAGAAGCGATAGAACCTGAAGCTTGTAGTTGCGGAATCAAGCGGTCCTGCAGCCAGCGTTCTAAGTTCTCGAAGGTCACTCGCTTCGAGATATCGTACCTCATCGCAAAGCATCAAGGTGGCCCGAAGGCCGCAGTTCCGGAGGTCTCGCGAATAGAAACTCCGGAATACAAGCACTACATAGAAAAGGAGGGCCAACCATAGAAGTCCTTTCAGACATTGTATGGGCTTGTCTTGTCATGATCTTCGCCACACAGGCGACTATCTATCTGAAGGATAGGTTAATCGCCAGAGGCCCGCTAAAAACTCTGTTCGCTGGTATCGTTTGGTTGCTGGATAAACTGCCTCCTGCCATCGCAAGAGAGGATCTGACTTCGCTCGAATCAAGCCGGTGGGCATCTGGAAGTAGGGGCACAAACCCTGATCTTTTGGGAGTGAAGACCTCATAATTCGCTTGCTTTTGGTGTATGAGCCCAAAGATTCGGGTGAGGGTCCTGCCGGGCCCTCAGAGCATGCGGGCTTCAAGAAGAAAAGCTGAAAGTCAGCTTTCCAAGCTGTTCTTGCCATGACATGCTCTGCTGAAGGTTGATATGGATACAGTAGACTCAAAGACCCGGAGATGTTGGCCAAAGGGCCAAAACATGCCAAAACTCCAAAGACCAAGCGTGCCTTAATCACTCACACCCTCCACATTGCTAGGATTTGGCACTTGATTTTGGATGTTAAGGTTTGGAAGAGCTGCAGCTGGCCCGCATCTATGAACTACGAGCCTAACACGCGACACGCAGAAGCATGTTGCTGATCATTGATAGAACCAAGGCCTCGTCGTATCAAACACAACAGCCCAGGAGCATCCTTGCTAAGCACCCTGAACCCAAACGCCGAAGAATGCCAAGGCTGAAATTTCTGGAATCCTGAGCCTGACCTGAAACAGCAGGGTTTTGCCACGACACACTAGAAGAGCGCCGACAGCACCTCGGTAGTACCTGGCCGGCCAGCGACTGGGATCTCCGACATCTTCGACACTGAAGGTATAGCATTTGGAATGTGGGTTCAAGATAAGACTTCCGATTGCGGCCAAGTCATGCCTTTAGAAATACTGATGCTCCAAGCCCTTACAGTTACACCAAAATGCTCAACCTTAAAACAGCCTCCGCGACCGGACAATAAGACTTTCCCGCTTCCGCCTTCGTGGGTGAAATCACTCACAAGCCGAGCCACTGCAATACGACGCGGACCAGTAGCAGCAATCCCGGCATTCAAGCACCAGCAAAAGCGATCATCGGCTCCACTCAAAAGTACGTGACTGCAACAGTGACGAACGGCTTGTGTTCCTGGCCTTGGGAACTGAACATCTCCGCTCGAGGATTTGCAGTTTGGGACTTTGCACTCAAAACACTGTGCCTCCCCTCCCCCTTTGTTGGCACGCGCTGGTGATCGCCCGATATCGCTCTTGCCCTGCTGTGTCCCAAATCTGGGCCTTGATCACCTGGCGCCCCCCACGGGGAGTCGGAACTACACCTTTCTTCCTGGGTCCGGTACAGACCCTCAGCCTACAATGACGCAAGCCTGCAACACTGAAACACCCACCTATGTCTAATGTCAAAGGTTTAACACGAGCACTGTCACCACTACGACGGACAGCTACGATGATGAAACAGCAATCACAAGGACATTGTTGTTCTGTGCATCAGAACGATCGTGGTCTGCCTGCGCCTGCCTGGTGTCCCTGCAGTTTCCTCCTTGCCCTCGACAACTACAAGCTCAATGTCTCCATGGGCCCTCAGCTGTTTGGACATGGAAACCGCAAAACAAATGTTTGTCCAACCCAAAGCAAGTCCAAACCGCACCCGGCCATTCTCCACTGACCCTACCCTGCATCACAGAGGCTGCACGAAAGCCCTCTTGTAAAACTGCAAGAAGACGCGTTAAAATGTAAAACCGCAACTTGAAAACAAACCTCGCCCTAAATTCGAATTGCAACTTCGTCTAAAACCACAGGAACCCGAGCATGGTCATATCGAACTAAACCCTTGTTTCTGGGTGTCGTCAAGACTGACGGAAAGCTGGAAATCGAATCTTAAACCCTACTTACTAGCCCGCTCCTAGCTGCTCCTGCTGCTCCTGCAATCTTCAAACCCGATATCTTGAACTGCGGAAGCTCCAACACTAGCATCCTCAAATTTTGCCCGAAGGCCGCAAGAAAGAACAAGCCTTGCCATTGGTTGTGATGCTCTTCGTCGCAAACTCGACCTGGTTTCGGGCTTGAGTGTAGGGAGCTTCGGGCTTGCAGGCGAACAGCCACGACTCAAAGACGTTTGTGCAGATGTTCGCGGAGAGCAAAATGCAAGTTGCTAACAGTTCGGGATGTGTCCAACCTTGATGTTGTATTGCATTTTATTGTTTTCCCTCCCGTTGCACGCGCGCAGGACGAGTAAGTACATCACGTGCGCTGGAACGTGACACCTGGAATATCTGCTACGCTGTTAAGCGCCGTATCTCCACCAGGACAAAGAGACAGGAGCGAGAGAGCGAGATGAAAGAGACACAAAGATTGAAGACAACCCAATGTCCAGAACATCGTGCAAAAACTGTGAAAAACCCTCTCGAAAAAGCAGCAGAGCTCTTCAGGCCAGGGCCCCAATAGTGGACTTGGACTCAAGGTTGAACTCATCGCGAGTGAACCTTTTGCAGGGGTCCAGCTTCTTTCGCAGCTTTGCATAAACCTGCCGAGCCTCAAATCCTTCAGATGCTTTGTTGGTTGTGGCTTTCCGTTCGGATGGGATGTTTTCTGTATGTCGCCGGCAGCCGGCAGGAAAGCCACGCGGCAGTCTATCGCCCCAAGGCTTCGAAGAAGCCAGACTGAAGTCACAAAGCGCCCACGACATGAGCACCCCCGACACCCGACAAAACTGAAGAACTGCCGCGCTTAGGGCACAATTGGAATTCAAGCTGCCGTGCGGAACGAAGAGCTGAAGACTTGTGATCTGAATCGGTGTTGTGAAGCGCCTCTCGCTTGAGTTCAGAGCCGAGCTCGGCACCTGGACAGAAGGTTGGACTTCCCAACGCCGGAGTCGCCGATCAGGACAACCTGTCGAAGGGTGAAGGGTGCTCACGGCCTTAGCAGGGTGTGAAAAATTTTCAGCGCCTCTCGCCAAGATTTCCTGTCTCGTAACGTGCAATGAAGTGACTTGGCGATGACAAGCTATCGAAACGGACCTTCGGTCTAATGTAAGCCTGTGGAAAAAGAAACAGCAACCCATTCCGACAGTCTGGCCATGTTCCAAACTTGCCAATAAGTCTCAAACTTGTGCCAAGCTCTCAGCCTCGAGAAAAAGCCGCAAAGATCGAACCAGTGCTAAGAGAGCACGCCCCAGGGCAGGCGGGCCTTGAACAAGTAGTCGTAGTCGTCATCCTTGGACATCACTGCGCCTGGGTGCACTTTGTTGAGTTTCGCGTTCACAGATTTTCGAGTGAGAGAGTCTTGCATTTGCGGTCTCGGCATCTGCAAACTTCAAAGTGTCACCTTTTCAGATCTGAGTAGTGGTGTCTGGGCCTGCAGGTCTAGGCTCAGGGACCTATCTCAGTGCACAGTGCTCTGTTTCATCAGCAGGACTATCATCGCCAGAGCTGTGAGCCTCTTGATGTGATGTCAGAAGCTCCCAAACCTCTGGACCCCAACATCTTGAAGCCAGTTCTGAATTGATAACTCCGCTCAAACCGCTTGATGTCGGGTACTTTTTGCGTGGGGCTCGCGACTCAACACACTTCCTCCCGACAATCGCGGCTGTAGAGTCTCAGTGAATGGAGTACATGTGCAGCCATGTTCCTATGCCAGATGAACCCTGACTTTCTCCATGAGCGAGCGGTTAGGAGATCCGAACCCTCGGGTTTGGGTCGTGTGCGTCGATAATAGGATCAGGCAGCGGGCAAGCCAGCAGCCACGGATCCGCTGCCAAGAGGAAAACGTTCGAGAGGAGCTATTGGCTACGGCTACCGGCGAAGCCCAACAGCACCTAGTGACCACCCCGGCTTTGCGAACACTCTGGCGGTTGTCCTAGAGCGTGTCGATTGGCGTGGGCCAGTGGAGGCTCTGCCTTCTACAGAGAGACGAAAGGCGTTGCTCTGCCGACTTCAGAATTGACATCAGAAATCATGCTGAAGCCACTGATCATGACACCAACACCGTGCAACACTGACACTAGAACCTCTGAAGCCCCGCTGAAGCCTCAAACTTGGGTTGAAGGCTGTGGTGCTTAGTGTGTGCAACCCGCGTGTCTGAACCGACGGCTTGAAGGCGGAGAGCGTCGTCCCTGTATGAGGTGCATCCTGGATTGCCCAAGGTCAGTGGCAAGAAACCATCAGAGGCATTTCATTATCTTCTCTACAATCGGGGATGCTATACTAACTTGGTGCATGTGGCGGCTCAGCACAGAGCTCTGGAGCCCGCAACTCTGGGTACTATACCCGAAGCTGCAGAAGACGGAACCCGAAGCCCAAACCCAAAGCCTTAGTAGGCCCTGTAGACAGAAGCTGCCAAACAGAGAAACCATTGTCACAAGCGACTGCCCAACCAACATGGGGCATATGGAAATGGGAAGCAAGCTGTTCGGGCTTTGGGACTTGCCCGGCAACATGCCACCAAAAGCAAACATATCAAGACAACCACAGACGGATTCATGCACAAACCCAGAGGAAACAAATTGCTTGCAACATTGCAAGATCTATGCGGCAGCAGTAAGGCCCCCAGTCTTCACACATGCCCGTCGGACCGGAACCTGGACTGTCCAGAATCGCGACGACACTGAACATTGGACTTTACCAGACTCGGTCGCCAAAGCAGAGAGAAGTAGTGTTTCACTACGCCAAAACATGATGCTGAATAAAATACATGGCACCAAGGGGGTGACAACCGCACTGTGCCAAAGGCTTTTCTGCAGCACTGAGATGCAAACAGCGCGCAAACAGCTGGTTGACGAGTAGGCCTTTTGGTTTTAACTCTCTCTCAATGCCGACGACATGAAACAGTCCACAAAGGCACGCAGTTCCAGCGTAGCTGGCTGCAGGTTGGCCTTACAAGCCCCGCCAAAAGGAGGCAGTTGATGTAGGACTATGAGTCAGACAGCGGCATTTGCCCGAACTGGGCGATGCAGCTGAATTTCAGCGGATATCATTCACCCAGTCTGAGATTGAACCTCTGCAGTGCCATCTACCGCCGCCTTCCACATGTACAACCTTCTGCCCTTTTGCTACACTTAAACCCGAACCTGACGCTCTGAAGCTATGCGAACTTCCAACTTGTTTGACATCCTTTCAAAGGCGTACAGGCGCAGCCTGGCGCAGTCTCTGAGTCCTGGGTCCGTTCGCTTTGTATGCCGCTACTGCTCGACCTTCTTGTAACCTCCCGTTTTCACTGTGATGTCAAGGCGTCAGGCGCTTAGAAAAGTGTGCACAGCATCTCCAAAGCAGGATCAGGTGCCCTCGCGGGTGGGCTCGACACAAGACTAGTGGACAACGTGCCATGCTTGAGGCTTGAGGGTCACTGGAGGAGTCCGGGGCTTTCGGGCGAGGAAAGGAAAGGGGAGTCTCACACAAATACAAATCTTCAACTAGGATCGTTTTAAGGACAGAACCCTCCAAAGGACGTCAACACGGGGTCCAAGAAGCTCGAGTCAATTCTTTAAACATTCTTAGCTGCTGAACTGAACTGAGTGACATAGCGACGGGTTCTTCGTCCTTGTGAACAAACACTGATGATGAGGCTTCTCCTCCAAAAGAATCGCAAATGTCGATGGTGTGTGTGGCTCTGCGTCCTCCAAATGAATCCGACATCGGTGGACACATGTCGCATGGAGGAACCCTCGCACGACTTCGGCTGAACATGCACAGCGACTACTGTAGGAAAGGAGGGGCTTCCTCGCGGACGGACGGCAGCGAGCTAGCAATTTCGCGCTGCGGCAATGAAGTCAATGATGGTTGTAAAGCATTATCGCAAATGCGAAATTACTGCAAACTGCCACCCGGTTTCTCCGCACCTCGAGATCGAAACTCTTGATCAGAAAATCTGGTGAACCTAGTGCCAATCGAAAACTCAAATTCGGGACTCTTCTACCACGAATACGGATCTCCACTCCACTCCTGCTCCTGTGCGAGCGCACCCTGCTTTGTGGTGCTGACGGGCCACGCCGTCAATTTAGGGGACGGCAAGTGCACGATATTCGAAGAAAGCAGAACGACCTCAACAAAAAAAAGCGGCCACATCAACAGCTCAAATGTTGCCTTGCCCCGAAGACATACAGCATGGATCCACTATGTCAATAGGTTCAGCAAGTTCTGACAATTCGTGACCTGCCTGTTGCAAGTATCACACACACACACACAACACGCGGATTGCTCATGTCCCATCAGTTGAAGAAGGGCGTTGGCGCTGGGTCGCGCTCAAGCGGAGACCTCAGTGAAGCACAAGGGAAGTGATGAGCAGAACAAGAAAGTCTGGGTTGCCGGCCGCTCCCATATCCACGAGATACTCGGCTTCGAACCTTTGCATCTATGCAGGCTTTGCGGATCCGAAGCTATTTTCGACACCCAGACTCCCAGACAATCACAGGCTTTGAAGAGGGCTCTCCTGCAGCGTCAAAGCACATCATCCCCACCCTCCTCTTTGAGTGCATTCTGGGGCAAGAGCTTCTCATCGGCCATATCTTCCGTCTGTGTTGAGACCATGCGATCAAAGGCCTCGAACATGCTTTTTGCACAGGAGATCACAGGAGCAAACACGTTTTTTGCCTCAGAAACGGCAGTGGAGTTACAGGGTAAACCACTTCACATAAAGTCTGTGAAGAGCTGAATGAAGGACAGGGTCAGTAGTTGATATTTGAGCACATGCACCGACTGCTGCCACGACAGTCTTCAAGTGCGAAACTTGTGTACAGAGACTACACAGCATTGATGCCCGAACATACTACATGTCTCTTCGAACCACATCTGGCAGGGTCGAGTTTGTTGAGTCACAGAAAGATACCCCACAGGTGAACCCCTGTACGTGATGTCGCTTGTGTTCAAATCGATTCTTCCACCAGCTGCTTCTCATACATCTCTTACCGCCCAACACGGCGCTGATCTGATCTGTCTGGAAAGTGTAGTTCCATGACGCGGTTTCCAAGATGACTGCCCCGGTATAGGAAGGAGTCTGGGGCCAGCTGAAAGATATGGCTGTTCTAGGCTGTCTTTCCCTTCTGGAGCGGCGGTCTCCGCTCTTTCTGAGCGTGTCTCACCGGAATCTGTATTGCTGGCGAGTGTCGACTTTGACATCAACGCAGCGAATGAAAAAAAAAGCGAGCTCCATGACGCTTGCAAACAACACTAACCCCTCATGTTCAATGCATCGTAATTGGCGCACTGCATCTAAGCCCAGCATCCTTGACACAATTCCGTGGCTCGCGCTTCCTCGTCGAAGGACTCTGCCTGAAACCTCGAAAACGAGTGATGCGAGCAATGGCTTCTGTTGCAACAACCAGCCTTCACTTACTCAGCTGTGCGTGCTATTCTGCTCGACTTATTGCCTGTAGCCCACGAGCCTGTGTGATGTGTCGTGGGAGCAGCTTCTACAGCCACGGATGCTGTCTTCTTGTGTTCTTTCTTCTGCCTAGCTCAACATTCTGAAGACAGTTCTTTCGCTAAACACGTGGCAGGCAGAGGCTGAAGCAACACGAATGCATGACGAGACGCCAGTAGCTGCCCACGTTCCCGCCAAGCTCCCCCATGTACATCTGCGGACGGGCTCAAGCAAAGAAGGATGATGCCACTACATGCACAATCGATCGCTGCATTTGCTGTACTCAGTGTCACCGCATAGGATAACCAAACGTGTATTTTAGACTGCAGCTGAAAGAAATCTGCTGTGCCACTGTGGGTGCCTGAGCTTCGAAATCTGTTTTTGCAGACTGCATACCCGCAAGAGCTCAAAGTTGGGATCCGTTCGCACAACGCACCGGTGGCTTCGTTCCTCGAAATGTCGGCAGAGCCCTGAACGGAGGAGGTATTGCCAGCCTTCGGCATGAAGGAATCACTCAGTGCCTGTAGATTGGCACACCTTGCCACGCCGTGCGATTTTCCGGATCAGTTCCAGAGTTCCTCCTAAAAACTACTAGGCCATAGAACCAGTCAGACGCCAACTTCCGCCAGGCAATGGCAATCGCACTACTTAGCATCTCCATTAGAACGACCTAACTGAAGCGGAGTGGGCCTGTTGGGTGACTTTGAATTTTGAGCGTGCAGAAAGGAGTGCTGCGGATTGCGTTTTTGTGCATTGCCTGCATGGCGCTTTTTGTGCATATTTCCCGGGTCGATGGAAAAGGCCACTCCGGCAAGATCTTAACCGTCGGTACTTGCTCCGACATGAACTGTTTGCCCAACAGCTATGAGTAGCTGATGCTTCAAACACCAGATGTCGGCGTGCACTGCTCATGGAACAACGCATGAACGAAAAACAGTGGCTACGCTGCATCAGAAACAACTCGAGGCCCCGACGCCAGAGCTTGTGCGGCCAGGGCCTGCGAGAACCTGTAAGCATCACGATCTTCGCAGATCATGTCACTCTCGCGGTTCAATGCGGACCATTACAAAGTAAGCTTCTCCTTACACAGTATTGAAATCCTGGCAAAATCCGAATCCTGAAAGATTGCTCTGAAAGGCCTCGACAAACTTCCTCAGTTCCGAAATCTCTCCGAGGCCCGCCGCGCGAACATGTCCGGCGTGATCATCGGAACGGAATCATCGGCATCGTCCTGGAACTTGCCCTGCCAAGAAGAGGGCACTCTGAGGCTGCGACATGCAAACCAGAACCGTGAGATGCCCGGCTAGCGGCTAGTGTGGCTCCCTACATCCGAGTGGCCGCGACGATGCCCAGAACCCATCCGAAGCAAGACAGAACTGTTGCGTCTGTAAGGCATCTCCTTGAAACCGCCCTTGGCAAAGCCAAGGCAAAGCCAACATCTCCCGACATCTCCAGACTCCCAGGTCTCTAAGAAGAATGGGCCTGGTAAGGCCAGGCTTCGGCAGAGGCGCGCAGGGCTGTCCTCTTGCGCTCCCCTGGCCTCGGAACTGCGCTTGTTGGGGCTTTGCTTTGCAGCTTTGGGCAGCTCCTCGCGAAGGTGCGAGTAGCTGGGCATGTCGACCGTGACAGGTCCAGAGCAGGTTCACCGAGAAAGGCAACGCTCTTGACGGCCTACCGGGATGGCTCCGGTGTTCCTGACAGTGGTCACTTCCAGGTGTGTTCTGACCCCTTTCCAATATTTGCCGTAGCAACGGGGGGGAACAGAAACAGATCTGAGAACTTCGGGAGCTTAGGGTTTCGGGCGCCTCAGTTTTTGTTGAAACTCCTTGCTGCGTCCGAGCGCAGAGCTGTGTCGACTTGAGGGTCGGCAGCCCGGGAGGAGTGGTCAGAAGAGATGAGCCTGAACAGAAGAATCGTTCGTGGCGCGCAGGCTCCAGTCTTGACTTTCGGATACAGCTTTCGCTTTGGAGGGCTGGTACATGATTGAATTTATGTATGTGTAGTTATATACTCTCTATATATATATATATATACACACACATATGGAGATATGCCCTTCAACCCCCACGGAGACACAGAGGAAGAAAATGCGAGTGAGCCTTCATGCCTGCTGGTCATGCATGTGACCCTTATGCCGAACGAGGGACCTGTCGTAGCTGCAAGTCCCGTGCAGAGGGATCTCAGCGGGGACGTATAGCGGAAAGCAACCTTACAACCTGTTGAAGGGGTCAAGACTGCTCAAAGTGTTTTGGTTTCCTTCGTGCTGCGCAGGGGAGCCTTAACAAAGTCAGCAGTCATGCAACGTCACCTCATTTTGTTGTGCCTGCAAAGGAAGGGGCCCCTGCAAAAACCCCGAGGGGCACCTAAGACCTGCAAACTGTAAAGCAGCCACTGCCGTGCACGGATGGAGTGAGTCAGAGAGAGAGAGAGAGAGAGGGAGAGAGAGTGAGTGAGTGAGTGTGTGTAAGACTACGTTCTGGGCAGTCCGTGCTCGCCATTTTGGGATGCACACTCGGACGGAGGGGGGATCAGGGGATGGGGTTCCACCTGCAGAAAGCAAACCGTTTTTGCATCTTTTGCACAACATGCTCACTTTCTATACGTAAGCATAGATCTGAATGTCGGAACATGTACGGCAAGGTATGACAGCAAAGAATGAGGACCGAGAGAAATATATGCAGTCCCGTCGACACACAGTACCACGTTACAATTCTATTTCATTGTATGTAGTCGTATGCGACCATTGAAACATCAATATGCATGTTTACATTCGTACGGCTCACACGTACTGGATATAAGGAGTCAAGATCTTACCTATTGCAGTGCTCCGGAAGTTTTTGCTTACATTCCTCCGCCCCTATGTCCTTGTTCTATTTGGTAACTCTCACACACATGCACATATAGGCCTTCTAGAACTTGCAACACATATTTTGGGGTTGAAAAGTATTCTCTGCCCGTAAGCACATCGCTGCACATACAGCGCTCCTAAGGCCTGATGTAGTTGGATAAAATTTAAGACCCCAGATCGCCCATGAACCCGAGACGCTGAAAATGAAGTTTCCCAGGTTACAGCTAGGCACGATACTTAGACCGCTAAGTCTACCGCTGCAGGCGAGCTCTTTTCCTGCTTGGGACTATACGCCGCGGTGAATGCAAAAGGTAAAGCAACTGNGCTAGGCACGATACTTAGACCGCTAAGTCTACCGCTGCAGGCGAGCTCTTTTCCTGCTTGGGACTATACGCCGCGGTGAATGCAAAAGGTAAAGCAACTGCTAAGGACAACTAGAATACTTCTGGAGGCAGGGTAAAATCTACACCCCCCTCGCCGTGCTGCTCAAGCTAAGGCGGATAAGCTACACTGGCTCCAGGTTGCCCTGGGCTAACAGCGGGATTGAAATCATTGCCAAAGCG